>PVHX01000130.1:0-30704 GCA_004024805.1 Geosciurus inauris
TTGGTACCAGGGATTGAACTCAGGGGCACTCGACCCCTGAGCCACATCCCCAGCCCTATTTTGTGTTTTATGTAGAGACAGGGTCTCACTGAGTTGCTTAGTGCCTCGCCATTGCTGAGGCTGGCTTTGAACTCGCGATCCTCCTGTCTCAGCCTCCCTAAGTGCTGGGATTACAAGCGTGAGCCACCGCGCCCGGCTAAGAGTAGAATTTTAGATCTACTCTGCCCCAACCCCCACACCAGGGTTGCTTTATCACTGACTACATCCCAGCCCTTTATTTTGAGACAGGGTCTCACTAGTTAGATGAGGCTGGCCTAAAACTTGTGATCCTCCTGTCTCAGCCTTTGGAGTAGCTGGGATTACAGGCATGCACCACTGTGCCTGGCTCTAGATCTTCTACTTTCTTTTTTTTCTTTTTTGGTACCAGGGATTGAACTCAGGGGTACTCGACCATCCCCAGCCCTATTTTTTTGTGTTTTATTTAGAGAAAGGGTCTCACTGAGTTGCTTAGCGCCTCGTCATCGCTGAGGCTGCCTTTGAACTTGGGATTCTCCTGTCTCTCTTCTACTTTCTATGTAAAGATTGGTTTCTTAATATTATTCTTCATTTTGTGTTTTGTATTATTTGTTTATATTTACTTTGACTAAACAAATGGGTGATTTTTCTATAGAACTAAAATACTCTCACATTGATTCTTTTCTTTCGTTGTCTGGTTGCTTTCTGGTGATTAATTTCTGTAAATCAGTGCAAGTGGCACTATAGTATGACTGGATGAAAGTGACAATAGGAAGTTTCATAAAATGATGCAGCAGTGGTTAAAAAAAATGTTTTCTACAAAATTCATTTTTATCCCTGTCAGCTATAATTGCAAGTATAAAGGTGTGCAGTAAATTACATTAGATTTCTTGTCTCTTAATCATTGAATTGGTATCATGAAATAGTATGTCTTTTTTCTGCATTCCCAAATCATCTAGTTTATGTTAATTTTCTTATGTAAATGCCCATTTTTTAATTAAGTTAAAAATATACATGTTGGCAGCTTTCTAAAGGCAAATCTTAATTTTTAAAAATTCCTGCCCCAGCGCACGCCCACAGTGCATATTAGGTCCTCAGTGTGAGTGGAAATTGATCAGATGAGCTAACATTAAAGTTTAGGTTCAGAATTTTCATTTGTCAGTGTTTGCAAAGATGGGGAAATTATTAGTTTCTAGATGTTCTTTAGAATCCAGCTACAGGTATATGTGATCAGATTGCCTTTTCACAAATCAGATGTTAAACATCAAAATGGTTTCTACTAGGTTTGACTATATCTTTAGACATTTAATTATTAATGTACAGTTTATTTTTTTAGTGTATATGGATGAGACTTATGAAATAGCAGAGTTCTCAACTTTTATATCTTATTTTGGAACCAACAGAAAATTTGGTTCCTTATATCCTCTGTTTTTAAAAACTATACCACAGCAGTTTTTACCACCTAATCAAGGACTCATCCTTGACACTGTGCTAGATAATTGAAGGGGAAGACCTCATTTATGCCTAGTCCTTTGTATATCATGTAGAATAAAGCCACATGTAGGGCAGCCTGGACTTCAGGCTAGCTACCCAGCTATTTATCATGATGGGATAAACCTCAAACTTCCTATCTCTTAAATTTTTTGTGTGTGTTTTCTTTATACAACTCTTGTCAACATTACCAACAATATTCTTGGAAGACTGTGTCTTAGTAAAGGAAGAATTTTGAAAATTAGTGATTTTGTTAGATTGAAAGTAAAGGATGTTATTGGGAAGTACTGAGAGAGTGATGTAAGCCAGAATTTTAGGAATAGAGTGATTAATTGGCAAACGGAAGTGTGACTAGGTTGACAGGTGTGGATAGAACTGTGTTCCACAGATTAGGAAACTGAATGGGGCATTGTTATATTTTTTTTCCTGACATGGATGATTGTTTAGGCTTGGGGTTTATTCTGTTATTGGATGTGGTATGCATTTCATATTTTACTTCCTGACATAAATTTTATTTATTAATATTTGGTACATTATCTTTAATTTCTTTCTAAATACTGTTACCTTTGAAATTATCTGTATAGAATTTGGGAGCTAACTTTCATCCTTGAACAAAAGAAGGAACCTGGATGATTATTCTGTAGGTTGCTTTCAAGGCCCCCTACAGTGACTGTCTTTGATACAGTTAGAACTTGGTACCTGGGAGAGCATACTTAGCCCACTTTGCTGTAACCACTTTCATCACACTTCTTTTTGTAGGAACAACAGGTATAGTACCATACAAAGACCCATAATTTTAATTTATTTTGGAACTTTGACCAAATAGTCATGAGAAAGCACATATATATTTGATAGGCCTGTTAGGATTTCTGGGTAGAAGATTTATAAGCAGTTAATAGTCATTTTTAGATTAGAAGTGGCTTAGAGGGTAAGGTATTACTATTAGATCCTTATTTTTTTTATTAATCTTTAATCAACTATAAAGCATAACTTGTAACTGCTCATTTACAGAAAACATAATATGTACTTAGTATGGAAAAAAGCCTAATGTGGTTACTGGTCTCAGTAGATCCAGCACTTGCCAAGAACACAGTTGAAATTAGGTAACTTTTGTGAAAACATCAAGTGCTGTAAGGCTTATACATGGCTGGTTCCTGATATCCAGGTCACTGCCTAAATGTCGTTTACTCTCAGGCTCTTATTATATTCTTCATCTTGTTCCCAGAGTAGAACTTATCATTACCTATTTTCTTCATTTATTTTTAGAATTTATTTTTCAAGGTAGTGGAGATCTTGTCGCTCTCATTCACTTCCGTAGCTCTGAGGTTTAGGTCAGTCCCTGGCACATGGTAGGTGCTCAAACAGTGTTCACTAAATGAATACATTCATCTTCTCATGAGCATCTTCTTTCTGTTTGCTGTTATTTGTTACGATGGTACTGTTGGAGTTATAATGGAGATAAAGATTTGAGTCCTAAAACAGTGAATAACTGTATTAAATACAGGCTCTGAGAAAAATATAGTTTTATTAAGTAATCAGCAATTTAAAATTAAGCCCTGAGATTGTGTTTGCTTTCTTGTTATGTCAATTAATGCATTTATTTCCATTTGTAAAAATTGAAACCTGGTTAAAATCCCAGATTATAAAAACAGTTTCATTTTTTAAATTGACTTGTTTATTTTCAAAGAAAAAAGAGACATTTTCTGTACTGTAGCTCAAATTCTCTTCTACAATAGTGTGGCATAAAATACCAAGTAAGAATATTGTTACATATTTTGCAGATTACAAAGTTGTGGAAATAGCTAATGAACAACTAATAGAAAGTTAATGGAAGCAGCTAATGAAAATGAATGTAGGAAAAAAGTTTTCATTTATATCCAAACTGAATCTGGAGTGTTCTTTTATTATTATACTCCAGATTTAGTTTGGATATAGATGAAAACTCACAAAGCGTGTCAAGATTAGTACGTACTTTTATTTTACTTGTGCAAAGAGTCATTTACTTATACTCCTAGTATTTAATGCCCAGTTGGGGTTGGAGGAATTCTGTGAATTTAGGTCTATGGAAAACAATCCATTTTTAAATCTTGCCATTGTAGTTGCTTTATTTAACATTACATTATAATGTAGCTGGTGCTCCTAAGCTTAGTGTTTGTGGGCAGAAAAAATTATATGGTTAAAAATTAATATTAAATGTAATTAAAAATGTTACAGGTTCAAACAACTAGTTTTATCTTTGGATTCTAAGCTCAACTTAATTCATTTGTCTTGATATAACTATAAATTTTAATAATTTAAGGGTTTTAAAATAATAGTTATATTTAACTTTAAAGTATTTAAAATTCTTTAAAGTATTTAAATATATTTGATTTAAGTACTTTCCTGTCAACTGAAATAATCTTATGCCTCTCATAAATTAAACTTATATTGTGTTCCTTTAAAATTTGTTAACACCATGTACCAAGCTAGTAAGATTTCTAGATATAATCATGAATCTAACTACAGTTGCTCAATTTTAAATTTTAATTGGAATTATAAAGAATTACTGATTTGACATTCTAATAGCTCAAATTTTTATATGTCAGATACTTGAAATGATTGATTTTTTTCTGTAAAGTATTAATGATTTTGATTCTTCTAAATATTTTTATATTTAATTCTAAATCTCCTCAGTATTATATTATTCCATACAGTTTTCTCCAGTATTTGAGATTGCACGACGAATTTGCATAGGATTCTCACCAGATTCTTGGTATTTTATTTCATGGATACATCACAGTTTATTTACTGATAACAGAGATAAATTAGTTCTTCTTAACCATGTGATGCACATCCCTATTCTCATCTATAGAATGTTTTGTGCAATACTTGATTGAGTAAATTTTGTATTCTTTGACTCATAAGACAATTCAGTATCTTCTCACCAAGCAAAGATCTTTGAACCTAAGGGAATTCTTGTTGTCCCTCCTGCCCCCTTCTCTCTCTCTGTTCTTTCTATGTGGCAGAAGTATAGAAATCTTACAGATAATAAAAAATATCTGATCAAATTCTGGCATTCTCTCAAAACTTTGTTCAGTTGCAGGTCTTGAGGTCATTTGTCTGATACTAAGCGAAAATGGTCAGTGAACTCTGTTACTCCCTTGGCCCTTCTTTAAGGGTTGTGTGTGTCTTCTGTCCTAGGGGAACCAAATGAGTTCTCTTAAAGGTACATTGAGACTACTCCTGTGGTATAATTTATATTATAAATGATAGTCTTTGATTCTTTTTGTTTAGAACAAAATAGAATGAAGACAGAACTTCTGAAACCTTTTTTGAAAGTAGCAAAGGAAATAACACGGAATGCCTACATTTTGCCAGGTGTACATAGAATAATTCATTTCATTTTTGCCAAAATCCTGCTAAGAATTACTAGTCTTCCAAAAAGGTTTATTTAAAGGTAAAGATATACTTATTTAGTGAAGTGAAAAACTTGCTAAGGTTCATAACTATTAAGTGATGGAGACTGAATTTGAATCTAGATATCTATATCTGTATCTATATCTATCTCTACATCTTTTTTCCCACCTTTTCAGAAGATATATGAGAAAATTATGTGCATTTAAAAAATCTTTTTTTGTGGTTGGTGTCTTTCCTCACATTTGCTGTTTTCTCTGTGAATATGTTTGGTGAAAAAACAAAGTTCCAATGCATTTCTGAGATTGTCCCAATTGGTTTTGTAGACTCCTTTGCTGGCAGGGAATGAAGCATGTTCTATAGTGCTGGCATCTGCTTGCTGATTTCATAGCCTTTTCTCTATGTGAATCAGTTTGAACAGGTAAAGGTAGGAGTTGAGTAATGATATGATATATTTAGTTTAGAAGAGAAAATCCTAAATTCACTAACCTCCCAACTCTGATTTGCCCTCTTCTCCTTCCTCTGCTTCAAAAGAAAACAAAACTGGCTAGTAAAGTGACAGATTTGCCCTAAAAGAGAAACTTGAACCTTAGGGAAGATATTTCATTTTTCCAAATAACTAGTGTATCTTTTGGTTCTATTAAATGTTTTGTGCTTTTCCAAAGGTTATCATGATTAATAACAGAATATTATTCAGAACACCCAGTAGGTTATCACAATAATAATCCAGGCATTATTTCCATTCCATTAATCAGTAAAAAAATAGATGGCTTGAGTTACTTGTACAAAACTAACTCAGAAGTGAAAATCTATAATACTTTAAACAAGACATGACTATGAAGTTCTTTATAAAGGTAAAATTAGATAGAATTAGAAGTTCTAGCTGATTGCCTTTCTAAGAAATTGAAGCATCTAAGTAGTTAAGGTTATTTTTAGAAATGATTGGAGCGCCTTTGCAAAAACTATTCTGAAATATTTGTACCCACCTCAGTAGCAAATAGTGCCAAATTTGGATACAAATATCCTTTTGGGCAGCAAAGTACTGTTTAAAGTATGAGCTAAAGTTTGGAAAATGTTTGCTGTTATCCCTTTAGCATACTCTTGATTTACTTGTGATTTGAGTACCCATTCTTGAACAGATTCTTTTTGGTATAGCTAATATATTTGGGTAGATCCAGAGTGTCAGTGTGTCTAAGAGATGATTATTTTGCCTTATTTTATGAATATTGATATTACAGAAATATTTGAATGCTCATTTTGTATCTAACATGTATTGTATGAGAACTATATTCTATTTTTTGAATTTTTGGATTTGGGGGTGGAAACCTACTTTTTTTGGGGGAAGGGGAGGATACTGGGGATTGAACCCAAAGGCTCCATGCAACTCTAGCCCTTTTTATTTCTTAATTTGACACATGCCTAAGTTGTGATCTTGCTGCCTCAGCCTCTAGAGTCAGTAGAATTATAGGTGTGTGCCATCAGGCCTGGCTTGGAAACCCACTTTGGTTCAAGTGAATTTTCTGGGATTTTCTGTAGATCAATTAGTCCCTTAGTCCTAACATCAGGAATGACAGAACTTTTTCCCCTAGAATCATTTTTATGCAGTTCATATAGGTATTGGTCCTTTATATAGAATAAGTTTTTAAAAAAATCAATTTATGTCCAGTCCATCCTCAAATTAGCTCATGTTGTATTTCCGTGCAGTTTACTATCCCCAGATTTCATAATCCACTAAAATGTGCTACTGCTGAGATATCTGTTAATTAATTTCATTAAGTATCTGCTGTCAACTCTGGTGTATTAGTGGCTGTTAGATTTTTAAAGAACTTCCTGATAAAATAAGG
Organism: Geosciurus inauris; assembly: GCA_004024805.1. Classification (NCBI taxonomy): domain Eukaryota; kingdom Metazoa; phylum Chordata; class Mammalia; order Rodentia; family Sciuridae; genus Geosciurus; species Geosciurus inauris. The sequence continues at coordinate 6,744 of PVHX01000130.1, forward strand.
TTATTAGATATTATTGTATTGGGTTCTCAGTTGAAATTAGTGGGTTAAAAAAAAACACTCCTCTCAATATTTTTGTAATGTAAAATACATAAAAGAATTTTCTCTCCATATTACAAGTTTATGACATAGGACCCTAACTTGGGATTCTTTACCTTTCTTCATACGAAAATCTCACTTTTCTGTTTAAAGAAATGTGGAAGTTTTTCCTTATAAGGAAAAAAATCTAGAAGTTCTATTTATGAGCATATGGTATTCAACCAAAACCTCAAGTTGAAAATGCAGGTAAGTAGCTAGCAAAATCACCTTTCATTAAAAAACCTACATTGAAATGATGCATGTGTAATCTAAAAAATAAATATACCTTTAATGCAATGGAATCTACCTTAATTTTAGTCTTGATCTTGGGAGTCTGAGTGACTACATTGTCGTTCACTGGAGCATAAAAGGACTAAGTATATTTCTGCTGGAGTCAAACTCTTGCATATTAACACAGCTCCCTTTGAATTTCTCTATCTGTGGGTTTCAGTGTAGGCAGAAGACTTGCCACCGAATAACAGGATAATACATAGTAGCTCTTAGTGAAAGAAAGTTCTTTTCCTGTATCCGCTTACTCTTCATATATGCTTTATCAGTGAAATGACTTACTTTTGAATGTATGAATTCATGCCATTTAAAATTCCAAGAAGAAATTGCTTAAACACAGCAAAATCATCTCTTTATTTAGGATGCCTAGGGAGTCAAGTGTTCAAGTTTATAGAATTACATAGCTTTTACATGGGCAACCAACTTTCAAAATATTCAAATGATATATTTAATATCAAAACTTCTTGGAGCAGGTTTTAAAAAAATATTTTTGGATGATGTAAATAGGGCATTATAGGCATTTGAATTTTAAGTTTACCAGCTAAGCAACACTTCACTTGTATTGGTAAAGCATGGAAATGCAAGTTTGTGAATGAGACTTTACAAATTTTAATACGCTATATAACTGAGTTTTTAATTGTGATTACTGTTTTTAATACTTTACTGAGATATAATTCATATACCATACACTATTGTTTGTATATGTATCAGGGATCATCTTTGAGTATTAGAAATGGGGTTTCTAGTCCTGGCTCTGGCACTTAAGTCTTCTTTAACTCTAATTTCTTACACAGCAAGTGAAGGTTGGATTGGACCATCTCAGTGTTTGGTTTATTTCTTAAGCTTGCTCTCAGTGCTTTTTCATTCAGAAAACAGTACTCTGTGGCAGAACTTGTGCAAGAACTTGGGGATGGTGTGTCTTCAGAGGAACTCGGAGGCTAGAAGGAGGGTGAGGAGAGGGACAGAAGAGAAAAAACAAGCAAAACTCTTAAATCAACAGTTAGAAGCCAACATGATGAGTGTCCTGAGGGTGGTAATTATGGAGCAGGCAGGTCTGGGGAGACCTCTTGGTAGAACTCATACTTAAGCAGCCTTTAGAAGGTCAGCCAAGTGGGTTAGTGGGTATATGGTATTTTATGACAAAAGATACTTGGTGATGATTTTGTGCTTAGAGTATGAGTCAATGAATTGGTAAAGTTGTCGAAGCAAGACAAGACTGCAGTACTTGTTTTCTTTACTACTATTGTTAGACTCCCTAGTTATTTTTCTCATTGAGAAAGAATGTGAAACAAGCTGATTAAATTTAAAATAACTCAATTCTTATTAAACTATTCTAGTCACCTTTAAAACATTTTGGTTTTAGGGTGAGAGAACTCAGTTTTCTATTCTTTTTGTAGCAGGAGAACCCTCTGAATGGGGCAGTCTCCAGCAATCATAGCTTTTAGATAGGAGCATTTCCAAGTGGTTACAGGTCACTAGAGAAACTAACAAAAACGACCACCAAAAATGTTGTGCTAAGAGTTGCTGTTCCAGCTCATAGAAAGAATTATTTGGTTGAAGTATTTTAAACATCAGTTAGGTGCTATTAAAAATACAGTGTGCTTTACTTTGTTTTTCTATTGAAATTTTCAGGAATTTTAGATTGTCAGGATACAAGAATTTTTCTTCATGGCCATCATTTCCTCTGAAACCTGATTTAGGCCTTGCCTTATAGAAATTTTGTATTGTTAAAATTCCCTCATGCTATTATTTTTGCATACTCCATATAACTTATTACCAAGTTTGTATTTTTATAATGTGTTGGTTCTACATTAAACTACAGAGAGATTTTAACAGCCATGATGACCCACATACACACATAAGGTGGCTGTGGGACATAAATGATAATGCCTAATTTTAATTCATAAAAGCAGTTATTCTCCTTTCTCCCCAAAATATCCTTGATTTTGCACAATACAAAAACCATGGTCCTGTTATTTTCATTAGGCAGTTTGTCTATTTTAAGTTTTAGTTTTAGATACATAAGTGAGTAAGATTCATGCTGACTTTAGCTTTCATGATTTATTACATTGATGCAAATCAAACATACCAGAGAGAAGGGAAACCACCTTTCCTAGATGAAGCAATGCATTCCTAACATATAATGTTTAGACATTTTTTTTGTTGTTGCAAGTGTGACATGCTGCTCATTCTCTAGCAGTGACCTCTACCTTGGCCCGACTTAGCTGGTATGATGGTTCTTTGTGCAAATATTTTCTCAACCTTCAATTTGTCACAAGTAGCTAAGCATTATCCCATGAATAATAGATTTATGATTTTCTAGCTTTAGCAGAGCAACTAAGATACTAACATGTTCCAGCTGTGTTTCTTGGATTTGGTTTTTCTTCCCAGGAACTGGCCTTTCTGAGCAAGAAGAAAATGAATGGTCAATTAAGTAGATTCCCTTTAGGTGTGTACTGGCCTGGCTCTGAGAAAGATTAATATGAAGATAGGTTGAGAGCATTGGAATATTTTAGGCTTTTTTTTTGGTAATCTGAACGTTAAGTGTTGCCAAGTTTTGGGGCCAGGTTACTGAATGGGAGACTGAATCTTAGAAGGATTTGCCAAAAGGTCATCCTGTTGTGAATTGAACACACACTTTCTTACTGCAAGTTGCATGTTCTTTCCATCCCCGTGTAGTGTAGTACATAAAGACTAATCAAATGAATAGATTTTAGTAGAACATTATAATTATACATAATGTTTGGGTTCATTTTGACAAAATAATACATGCAAGGAATTTGATTTCAATCCTCATTTCCTGCTTTCACTTCCCTCCTCCTTCCCCCTATTCTCCCTCCTCTCCTTTACTTATTTATTTTTTATTGGTATTTTCTACATATACATACAGGTGAAATTCTGTTTGGTACATTTATGTGTGTATATAACATGATATTGTTAAATTCCATATTTATTCCTCTTTTCTTTCTTTTCTCCCTGTTATCCTTCTTCTACTCTACTGATCTGCCTGTATCTTTGTGATACCCTATCCTTATTTTGCTCTAGCTTCCACATGTGAGAGAACACATTTGGCTGTTGATTTTCTGAGTCTGGCTCATTTCATTTAGCATGATTTCCTCCATTTCCATCCATTTTCCAACAAATGCCTCCAAAGGAATTGATTCTTACTGGCAAGAAAAGACTTCCTGGAAGGAGTAATTTAAAAAATAATAAAATAGAAATTACTTGAAATCTTTCCAAGATGTTTCAGTTGTTTAAAACAATACTGAGATTTCATTTCCTTCAGATTTTTACTCCTTTAATTTCTTTGAGGTTTTTACTCCTTTAATATGGTGGGGGAAAAGAAGGAATATTTACATTGCATCATAAAAATGTGTGTGTTTGCATATTTTGGTTATTGTTGTTTACTAAGGCATTTTGTGCCTTACTTTATAAGATCGTAGAGTTGCAAAGGGCCAAACCAAGTCTTGTATACTATATGTTCAGAGAAATACAGGATTTGGATTGGTAGAGTGGAAGAGTTTGGAGGACAACCATAGGGATCTTAGACTAACTAGCGTTAATTGATTTTATGTAATTAATGAGGCTTGAATGCTAGCCTTAGTATTTGGACATCATTTGAGGTATAATGATTTAAGACCCGGTCTTAATTTAATAATTAATAATTTAATACTGGGCGCGGTGGCTTATGCTTGTAATCCCAGCACTTAGGGAGGCTGAGCCAGGAGAATTGCGAGTTCAAAGCCAGCCTCAGCAACGGCGAGGCACTAAGCAACTCAGTGAGACCCTGTCTCTACATAAAACACAAAATAGGGCTGGAGATGTGGCTCAGTGGTTGAGTGCCCTTGAGGTCAATACTTGGTGCCAAAAAAAACAAAAACAAAAAAAACAAAAAAAAAAACCCAGTCTTGACCATTGTTGAGTTAGAGGGATTTTTCAAAAGTGCTTCAGTAAGGTTATTGTTTAGAAGAAGTAGAGTGAATAATAGGCTTATAATAATGTGATGTGTTGGGTAAGAAGGGAGTTTGTAGTTTAAGGTTTTCCTTGAACAATAGATTGGAGTGAAGTAGACTATAGATTTTAGGGGTTTTTTTTTGTTGGTAGAAAATATCAGACTAAGATGATTACTGGAGTAATCTGCAATCATTGTTCGTAATCATAGTAGAGGATTCATATGGAATGAGAGAGTGTGAGCGTGCACAAGATCAAACTTGGGATGAGATTATAGCCAGATTTGGAGTCTTAGAAATTGGGAAGATGAATTCTTTACAAAAAAGCATTTCTTTCTTTTCTTCTTATTTTTGGGTACCTATTTGAAAGCCTTCCTCTGTAAATTCAACAACAACAAAAAGTGATATAAGAAGAGAAGTTTCAATTATGGTATATAAATTAAGACAAACTATGGAGCAGAGAAAACAAAAAAGATTTAGAAATTTTAATTTGAGGTACTGAGGTACTCTTTAAGAAATTGATTGTACTTTAGGATCCTGGATTCTGGTAACACTTGGATTGGAGAGAGGGAGGATATAATATTAGATGAACTCAGTGAGTCATGGATGAATCTAAGGTAGAAGTTCTCACACCTGAGTGGGTATTAGGACCACTTGAGGCATTTTCACCTTATGAGGTTCTGGTTTTGGAAGGATGTCTAGAGAGCAGAAATTTTCATTTTAAAAGCTAGGCAAGGGGGCTGGGATTATAGCTCAGCGGTAGAGCGCTTGCCTCGCATGCGTGAGGCCCTGGGTTCGATCCTCAGCACCACATACAAAGCAATAAGATAAAGACATTGTGTCCATCAACAACTACAAAAAAATTAAAAAAAAAAAAAAAAAAAAGCTAGGCAAGGCAGTTCTGATATAAACGATTAAAAAAACTGGGATAATCGTAGAGAGAGACATGAAAGTTAGGGGAGCAGTTTTGTCAGGTTAAATGTTGAGTTTGGTTTTGGGTAAGTTGACAGTAATAAGTTTGGTAGGATATCCAGGTGGAAAGAGTGGTCCAGTAAAAATAGATCTTCACATTGTATTAAAGTGCATCTATTTGACTGTGAGAGTAGATGATGTATCAGAGAAGGATGTTGCAAAAAGAGCAAGACCATAGCCTTTTTTGCCTTGGTGTTTGCCTTAGAAACACCAGAACACTGATGGATTTCTTTTTTTTTAAAGATTTTTTTTTAACCTTTATTTTATTTATTTATGTATTTTGTATGTGGTGCTGAGGATCGAACCCAGTGCCTCACTCATGCAAGGCAGGCGCTCTACCACTGAGCCACAACCCCAGCCCGGATTTCTTTAGTTAAGTCAGCTCAGTGCAATTTCATACTTGTTTCTCTTTTAAAAGAATATTGACATTTCTCATTTTATTTTCTCAGTTCCTAGGAAATGTACATAAATGTCTTTGATATAGCTAAGTTGGTTTTGATACAGCTACCAGTGTTTTCAACCATTGTAGATAGCTGTTTGAGCAGTTTAGTAGAGGTACATTAAAGTCATAACTAAATGAAGCAGTGCTAATAATGACACCACTAACTTCTGACAGCTTGTCAGGGACTTACTAGGCTCATGCCCTCTACTCTTCATTACAAAATAGAGCATCTGATATATCCTTATTTATAAGTGATTCCTTATGCATATTTTTCAAGATCCCCAGAGAACTTTACACATGATTTTAGCTAGCATCTTAAAACTCTCAGAAATTAATTCTTATTTCTCTTAATTTGGAGAACAAATACTGCATTGCACCATTTAGAACAGTCAGGGTATATAAAAGCCTTTGGTCTTCAAATCAAATAAGCAATGACATTGCACTTCAACCTCAAAATTGATATGAATCACAGTGATAAAGGAAGTTTAGTCTAGTCCATTCACAGAGAAAAGAAGCCTGGTAGCTCGAAACCCTTCTTTTAGGGCAGATTTTATAAAATGTTAAACATGTCCATTCACTTCTGGACAAGCTGGAGGTCTTTGAAACTGCACCATCTGAGTGGAAGAGGCCTAATGGAAAGTGACTCATTCCTAAACATATTCAGCAATGCTATGGGCCAAATTGAATCCCCTGAAACCTAACCTATATACAGACAGTTTCCAGCACATGAGCTGGTTGTGTTTCAAAAGTTTATGTGTAAGGCAGCTGTTTGGAACGCAGAACACATTTTTTTCCCTTACTGAAACAGTTTTAAAAAAATACTGGCTCTGTTCCCAGGCCAGCTCACAAATCTTTTTAACTCAAGATGTATCTTAAGTATTAACTGTACAGTTTCATTTTATTAAAATGATATTTTTGTTTCTGTGGAAAAGCACATCCAAATCAATTGAAAGGAAACTTTATCTTTGCTTAGCTGGGTTAGAGTCTTCTCAGAAGGTATCACTGATCCTACGGGGGACCAGAATTTATTAACTGTACATTTGTAAATAATTTCTTCCCCCAATTATAAATGAACATTTCTTGCGTCTTCATTTCCCAGGTGCTTATTATTTCAGAAAGGTGGCCCTAGTTTCCCACTCTTTCTCTTTTCTTTTCTTACTTCTGCTCTTCTCTTCTTTCCCTGTGGGCCTTTATTAAGTGTATGTTCATAAGCCAGAGGTTGTTTATACAGGTTTGGCTATAAAATGGTTAGTGTTCCTATATTTTATAACCAGTGTTAATAAAGTTAATTGCTTTATGTCTTAAGAGACTGATGAGGGTAAGGATTGGTAATGATTGGTGTTTTACATGTCAAAAAGCTGAAATACTACTAAATTTTAATGATAAAAAATTATATGAAAAAAATTTTTTTGTTGGTACTGGGGTTTGAACCCAGGTGCATTCTGCATCTTAGCACATCCTCAGACTCCCCCCACCCCTTTTAAAATTTTATTTATGATAGGCTCTTGCTAAATTGCTCAGGCTGACCTTGAACTTGTGATCCTGCCTCAGCCAGGTGTGTACTGTGCTTGGCTGAAAATTTTTATAGCATTTATTGTAATGCTTTGAACTTTGGTGAGCCACATATAATTATTTCTATTGTAATTAACTTGTTTTATTATTAATCTTTATTTTGACTTGTAATAACTGGCGAATATGTACTTTTTGAATAAAAATCTTTCTGTTTAAGAATAAGTAAATCTGTTGAAACTTCATCCTTAAGGTATATTTTACCCTGATGAGATTGCTGTTGTCTTAAGTGGAATGAAGGATCTGGAACCTCTCATTCATACATTTAATCATGTACTGTATATACATATTGACTTCTCTCTATATATCTACACCTGTATCTGTATATCTGTATCTCTGCTGTGTGTCGGACTCTATTCTTTCTGCTAGAGATACAGTGACCAGGCATATATGCTGTCTTACTGTATGCCGTTTATATTCTTGCTGGGAATACCGAGAATACACGGTAATTGAGTAAGTGAATACATAGTATCTTAGGATATTTTGTGAAGGTACATCCAACTTGGCTAACAGATGGACTATAATGAGAGTCATGGATATCAGCCAGGTTTTTTGCCTAAGTAACTGGAAACTTACAATTGTTTTTCCCTCATATGGGAAAGACTGCAGGAGATAGAGGTGGGGGAAGCATATTAATAATATGGTTTTTACATACTAAATTTGAGGTATCTGTTAGACATTCAGATTGAGATGTTCAAGAGGTAGTTCAGGGAAGAAGTCTGGGTTGAATATAGAAACTTGACAATTGTCACTAAAGAGTGAATACAGGAAAAGAAGAGTTGAAGGTATAAACCCTGGAGTTCTTCAGTTTTGAGTGGGTAGAGAAGATAAGGAATCAGCAAAAGAGAATAAGAGCAGCAAGTGGATTTCAAGAATAACCAGTGTAGGTGATGCCCCCGAAGCCAAGTTAACAAAAATGTTTCAAGAAAAAGAGGAATAATTTATTCTGTTAATGCTGTGAGTTTATTCTCAGTTAATATGAGAATTAACCATTGGTAGAGCAACATTGAAGGCATTGATGACGTCTCATGAGTCATTTTTATGGAAAGGTGTTTGTCAGTCTGTAGAAAGTCAGTAGTGAATTCCAGAGAACATGTGGCAGTATTTCAGAAGCTGAGGGAAGGATAGGAGATGAGATCAAATCCAGGAGGACAGAGAGTATTGTGCTGACAAGACCAGATGATGAAGGATGACTTGGGCATCCTGGGTTTCTGTGGTTACTCATGATGTGTTTAGTCCTAAGAGTGTTTGAAGTAGATTGTGATGCAAAGCTTGTGAATGTGGAGGGACAGGGAAAGATGGGTATCTGGTCAAGATTTTAGAAGACTAGGTTGCCATCTTGACCTCAGGCAATGAAGTAGTTTCTTATAGGACATCTTGCTAAGGAATAGTCTGGGAGGAAGTAAGTTTCCCTGAGATCAAATTGTACCAAAAGGCCAAACTATAGCTATATAGTAAATATAAATGCTGTATGTTTTTATTGGAATTATGATTTTAGAGTGGACTAAATTTTTATGTGGCTTGAAAGACAATAAATGTTACAGGTTCTCCCTTCAGTAAATTTTTGAAAACCTGATGAATAATTTTAGGTGTGAACACTATTTTCCTATAAACTTCTTTTCTTGGAGGCTGCTTAAAAATTCAACATTGCCAGTTCATTCCTCAGGATTATTTTTATGTCTTGATCTTTTTTTGTGGGGCTGCATTCATTTTCATTCAGTTTTTTTTTTTCGAAGTGCTTTCCCCAAAATAAACACCAGTCATATTTAGAATGAAATAATGATCCAGTGTAAGTTTTCTGAATACTACTATTTAAAGTTTTCAACATTTCTGTAAATTCTAGGCTGATTTATTTTTCAGTATCAATTTGATTTAGATGTTCTGGGTAGTGTTTCTTCTAAAAACATCAAAAATTTTAATGATTGAATTCGAGTTATTTAAATCAAGTTTATGGAGTTTTCTGAGAAAATTCTGAAGGGAAAGACAGTTCATTTACTATTAGAGTTTACATGTTTGAACAAACTCCTACTATTTTGTAAATCCAACCTGTCGTATATTTGTAAGTCTAGATCACATTTTCTGTTTTCAGCAATAAATTGCATTAATTTCATTATGGCCAGTCATATTCTATATATCTACATCAGTGAGTTGTTGTTAAGTCAGTGTAGCCATGAATCTCCTGTGAATTTTGTTGGAATTCAATGGGATGTGTGGTTGGAATGTATAATCTTTGTATTTTTTTTTTTTACGCAAGCTAATAAGCACTAATGTTAAATGCTACTTAGCAAATGGATTCAAAGGTCTGACAGTAATTTTAGGTTATTTCTAGATACTGTGAATTTAAAACAAAATTTTTTTAGAAAGTTGTTTTCAGTTGACTTGTATTTTCTTGTAATCTGTTATTACTAAGGTCACTGTAGGAATATACTCACTGAACCATGTATACTTATTATTTCTTAATTTTCTACAGATTCCTTGGTAGTTCAGGTAGAAGAGGAAGGTGCCTTATTGCTTTTGTTCAGAATTGTACTAGGTAGCTATCTTCTTTGTCCTGTGACCAGTTATTTATCATAGTAGAAGCCAAGTTCCAGCTCGTTGTTATATAGGCATTCTCCATTATCTAATAAGAGGAGTGGAATATTTGTATGTAATTCATATTGGTTGACAATGTGAAGATTTTTTTTTTTTGCTTTGTTGGACCTGTTAATATTTACCTGTGAAGACTGAAATTATATTGGATCTGAAATTCATAATACCTGTGAATTGGTATAATTGTCTGGATTGATGCTTGTCTTACCATTGATGTAATTGTCTAGATAAACACTTGTTCAAAAATTTGACCCCAAATTATTATTCATAATAACAATTCATTATGTACCCTAACCCCAGTGCACATTTTTTTGCATATATGTATATGTGTATTAATAATTGTTATAATATATAGTACTTTTTATATATGAGTGAAAAATTTAAACTTTGTATTGTGTAGTACTCTAATTTTTTAAAAAACAACGGTCAGACACAATCTAAATTGATATTTCTTTTTCATTTTTTTATTTTTATTTTTGATGTACGAGAGATTGAACCTAGCTCCTCACACGTACTAGGCAAGGGCTTTACCATGGAGCGATATCCCTGGTGCTTTTTAAATTTTATTTTGAGACTGTGTCTAGTTTAAGTTGCCCAGTCTGGCCTTGAACTTGAATTCCTCCTGCTTCAGCCTCCTGAGTAGCTGCAATTACAGGAGCACCACCAGGCCCAGCCTAAATTGATTTCTTAACCCCTTACTGAATCATGATTTAATGACTGAAAAGTCCTGACCTAGCTGATCTCTAAGGTTTCACACATCTGTGAAATACTTTATTATCACAATATACATAAGAATCACTTGTTGATGTTTTTGGTTCTTATGAGAATGGTAAAAGTATTGAATATTGCTGAAAGCCCACTGACCCTAAGAAAGTGATCTTCAGCATCATTTAATTTAAGATATGCAGATGGCAGGGTCATTTATTCAGTCAGCTCATCTTTATTGAGTGGCAACTACATATTTGAAGGTAGGCAAAGAGAGACTGTCTCTATTTCTGAATAACTTCCAGTGTGGTGGGAAGATATAAGCAAATAGACATTTGTGAATTGCTGTTCTGTTGAGTTAGAAGATGAAGTGAGAATGTTGGTTGCTCACTGTTGATCATCTCCTTTGTGTATAGCTGAAAGAAGAAAAGGGGAGTGACAAGCCTAGGGTTTTGGTTTCAGTGTCATATTTATTTCCCATGTTCTCTTGCTGTGTGCCTCCTGAGCCAGGGGGCCCACTGTACATTTTTTTTAAGTTTATTACTACAGATAATTTTCTTTTGGACACTCTTTCATTTTGTTTTTATAGTTACTTTTCTTTTCAGCCTCCAGTTGGTGTTCAGTATTTCCAGGTAGAATCCTCATCTTAGGCTGTTTGCCATGATTAACTTATACATATGTATCTATATATATTCCAATGAAATTTCTATTTTTAATCATTTTAAACTAACGCCTATATTTTCATTAAGAGACATGAAGGAAAATTATGTTTGATGGAAGTTGTGGATATTAGAGAGGAGGGTTTCTCATAATTAAAGGCATTTGCCTGAATTCTGTTCTATATATTCATAGAAAATGGAATCATAAAATATTCTTCCAGATTATTAAATATTTTCAGTGTAATTCTAATAGCAGATGCTATTGCTTTGTATGGACGTATATGAGAAACTGTTGAAGAAAATGAAATATTTATCTTGAAGATGGTTTTTCAGGTGGGAGGAGGGGGTGCTAAACCCTTTTCAAGGGTGTTGAGGAATTGCATAATTTTTTAGATGTTTGAAAATAAGTTGAGACCAGCAAATAGCAAATATAATGGAGCAAATTTTGATGGATTGGGAGAACTTTATAGCCTTTAACTAGCTGAATTATATTGAATAGGTTAGGTAGATTCTTCAGGGAAATCTATTGTTCCATTACGCAAATTCTAAAGTGACCTGTCCTGTTTCCGTCCCTCCCTTTCCTAACATTCTTGTCCACCAAATTCATTCTCTTTTACAATAAATGATTAAAGTTGTCACAGATGGATTAAAATATTGACATTCAGAGATGAGATTCATGATTCTTTTAGATAGAATTTATACTTTTAAAAATACTTTTAGTTGTAGATGGACACAATACCTTTATTTTATTTATTTTTATGTGATGCTGAGGGTTGAACTCAAACGTGAGAGTCAAGTGCTCCACCACTGAGCCACAACCCCAGCCCCAATCTATACTTTTAAAAAGATGATCCTTCTAGTTTTAGGCAGTTTTTATTGTTTCCTCATTATTAGACTGGCTTATGTCACATTTTTGGTTTTTTTTTTCTTTTTTCCTGTACCAGGGATTGAACTATTGAACTCAGGGGTACTCGACCACTGAGCCACATCCCCAGCCCTATTTTGTGTTTTATGTAGAGACAAGGTCTCACTGAGTTGCTCAGTGCCTCACACTTGCTGAGGCTGGCTTTGAACTCGCAATTCTCCTACCTCAGCCTCCCAAAGTGCTGGAATTACAGGTGTGTGCCACTGCACCTAGCTTTATGTCACACTTTTAATGTTGTAAAATTATCTCTACTTTCCAATCATATGTGAGATGACCAGTAGGATTTGGGGATATTCTCATCAGGGCATCGCTTGGCCACCTTCCCCTTATCTCTGAAGTATAATTATGATGTGAATAGCGTAGGTGCTTGGTGACTCAGAGTAAGAGGCCAGTGAGGCTTAGAAGCAAAATAAACTATCTGCAAATGGCCAAAAGTTGTTGAAATACCAACCATGAGACAACATTACATGGTTGATAAAGAATAGTTTTCTTATTGAAGCCTTTTTCTCTGTTGAATCTAGCTTTGACTACACTCTGCTGTTTATGCCACATACTATGATTCATTTTTTTCTACTGAGTAGGTAAACAGCATCTCAAATTTTGTTTGAAAGAAAAAAATGTAAATTCAGTTGAACTAAAAAATGGTTGAAGATTTAGAAATTAAATCCTATTTAAAAATAGTATTTTAGCTATATAGATGAAGTATCACTCCTTTTGCATTAAGTATGGGAACAGGTCATAATAGGAGTAGAGGTACTTCTCCAGGAAAAATCATGGCATGCTCATATCCTTTGAGCCTAATAGGCATATTTCTTGTAATGCATAGTACATTAATAATCCAAAAGGAAGCCGGGCGTGGTGGTGCATGCCTGTAATCCCTGCACTTTGGGAGGCTGAGACAGGAGAATTGTGAGTTCAGAGCCAGCCTCAGCAAGGGCGAGGCACTGAGCAACTCAGTGAGACCCTGTCTCTACATAAAACACAAAATAGGGTTGGGGATATGGCTCAGTGGTCGAGTGCCCCTGAGTTCAATCCCCAGTACCAAAAAAAAAAAAAAAAAAAAAAAATTTCAAAAGGAAGAAAGTTCTCTGTAGCATTAATTACGCTTGTAGATAGCTATATCTGTCCTAAAAATGCAACATGTTACATATCTTTCCTAAATGCTATTTTTTGCAACCATTGAAAGGAATGTTTATAGGATTATTTATAGCAACATGGAACATGTAATAATGTTTTTATAAACTCAAATTGATTCCATCTGTGTACAATGAATCAAAATGCATTCTGCTATTATGTATATGTAAGTAGAATAAATAAATAAAATTATTAAAAAAACCTTAAATCTCAAAAAAAATCAAATTGATAACACTTATGTATGGGCTATTTTTTTAAGTCTGAATAAAACATTCCTTTTTTAAAAAAAATACCTTTATTTTATTTATATTTTTTTTATGTATTGCTGAAGATTGAACCCAGTGCCTCATGTGTGTCAGGCAAGCGCTCTACCACTGGGCCACCACCCCAGCCCAAAAGCATTCCTTCTTGAAATCATTTTTAGAATGTTATTTTTCCTTTTCTGACATATTTGCTTATTTGTTGTTTTCATTATTATTTTAATGGTTGCTTGTTATCCTATTATATACATTTAGGTTGTTATTCAGATTTTCAGTGTTCTTTGAAGTACAGCTCTCTTGTCACCTTTTGTTCTCTAAATAACTTAGTATTATAGCTTAAAGGTGAGAAAACACATCCCTCTGTGTATAAGTTTTTCTTTGTTTGATTTAAAAAAAAGCTATCACAGTAAATACTTGCAGTTGGATCAGATGTTCATTACCCTGGACACTTGTGGGAAAGAGGCCTAGGAATTTGTCATGTTTCCAGATAGGAAACTCTTACCTTCTGATGTTTGGTCTTCATTACAACTAAAATACCAGAAAATGTTGTCAGAAGCAGATGTTGGGAAGATGTAGACAAAACCCAAATGTGTGTATTGCAGCCCTGGAGGAAATAGCTTAGTCCAAACAACAACAACAGCAACAATAACAATAATAATAAAAAACAAGGTGGTTAAAGGTCCTTTATGATTTGATGATAGAACTTTTGTGTCTTCTCAATATGTTGGTGTTTATTTTAGATATTTCTAATTTAGTGTTTTAGAAGAACTTTTCCATTTCTAAAAAATTGCTAGGTATAATACTAGCTCAGCAGTTTTGTGATTTTTTTTAAAGTAGTTTCCTATAACACTGGAAAAAATAGTACAGTAACACTGTACATTAAAGTAATTAGTGAATTGGAGAGATTAGTCAATTTCTAGCAGGTCCGATTATATTAGAAAGCCAGGTGAAATAATTTCTATTGAATATAAAAACAGTACTTGAGTATCTGAATTATGTAGATATTTACTTCTGGTACATTTTGCTACCCGTTGTTGAAAACAGCGGGAAAAGGGATATGAGAAACTTCTTTATTAAAAATGAAAAAAAAAGAGGGCTAGGTGCAGAATGGCCAGTGGCAGCTTTAGAACAGATTTAACTCAAATATTCATAATCTTCCTTATGCTAACATCCTGGAATCTATTAATACTCTGCCTCCTCTCTTCTGTTCCAGGAACTGCTGTCATATAAACTGGTATGTATCATCTAGAACTTTATAAAAATGGAAATACAGAATATGTGCTCTTTTTTTCCCTGACTTTTTTGTTCAGCACAATTATCTATGGTGTGCCATTTCTTTTTATTGTTGACTAGGATGCTGTTTTATGACTGTGCCATGGTTTATTTATCCAGTTACAAGAGGATGGATATGGAGGGAGTTGTTTTCAGTTTTGGGTTTTACAAATAGAGCTGCTATTAACATATAAGTATTTGTAGAAACACATCTTTCTTTTGGGTAATCATTTAGTAGTATATTGACTGGATCATATGGTAGATATATTTTTAACTTTTAAGAAACTGCCCAAATGCTTTCCAAGGTGGTTGTTCCATTTTCCATGTCCCCAGCAACTTGAGAATTCTAGTTCATTTACATCCACTTCAGTCTTTTTTTTTCCCCTTTAATTCTAGCCTAAATAGCTGTGAGTAGAATATTATTGTGGTTTTAATTAATTCTCTTAATGACTACTGATATTGAACATCTTTTAACATGCTTTTTTTTAACCATTCATATATCTTATTTGGTCTATTCACATATTTCCCTGATTTCTAATTTTTTTTTTTTAACTCTTGTTTTAAGAGTTCTTCACATACTCTGAATACAGGCCCTTTGCCAACTACATGTTTCTGAAAATAATTTTGTACTGGTCTGAAGTGAGTCCTTTTGTTCTCTTAATGTCTTTTGGATAGAAGATTTTTATTTTGATGGTCTGTTTTAGCATTTTTTTTCTATAATGAATCATCTTGTTCTGATATGGAAGAAATCTTTGTTTAACCCAGGGCCACAAAGATATTCCCTGTGTTTTATTCTATAATTTTTTAGTTTTATCCCCCCACCCTGCCTTGCTGGGGATTGAGCCTAGGAGTGCTCTACCACTGAGATATATCCTCAATCCTTTTGTTATTTTTTATTTTGAGACAGGGTCTCATTAAGTTGCCCAGGCTAGCCTTGAATTTATAATCTTCCTGCCTCAGCCTCCTAAATCTCTGGGATTATAGGCATGTGCTATACAGTGTCTAGCTCTTATAGTTTTACTTTTAAATGAATGATACATTTGGAGTTAACATTGTTTGATAAGACCACCCTCTTTCTACTGAATTGCTTGTGTCAAAAATTAGTTTTCCATGTATGTGTGAATCTATTTCTGGACACTCTGTTTTGTTCCATTGGTGTATTCATCCTATGTTAATGTCAGTGCCATACTGTTGGTTGTAGTAGCTTTATAATGAGCCTTAAGGTCAGGGAGAGTTAGCCTTCCAACTCTTCTCTTCCAAAGTTGTGTGGCTCCTCTAGGTACTTTGCATTTCTGTGCGCATGTTGGAATCAATATGTAAATTTATATAGAAGATACTGCTGGTATTTGTTTGTATTGTTTTGAATTTGGATCAATTTGCGAAGTATTGACATCTTGGCATTATTGGTTTTTCGTGAACAAGCTATGGCACTCCATTTGTTATGTCCCTTTAATTTCTTTCATCAATGTTCTCTCAATGTACATGTGTTGCACATCGTTTGCCAAATTTATCATTAAATATTTTTTATTACTGCTGCCCATGTAAATGGTAATTTCTTAAATTCCTATTTCTGACTGCCAGTATCTAGAAATGCTATTGATTTTTGTACCTTTATCTTGTATCTTTTAATCTTGCTAAACTCAGTTACTGGTACCAGAAGCTAGCAGATTTCAATCAGATTTTTTATATAGACTATCATGTCATCTGTGAATAAATACAGTTTCATGTCTTCCTTTCCAATTTGAATGCCTTTTCTTTGCCCTTGTGTTATTGCACTGGCTAAAGCCTTTAAGTGAATGTTGAATAGAAGTGAGCAGATGTCCTTTTCTTGTTCCTGATTGTAAAGGTGTAGGGGAGAAAAAGTAAAATCTTATTGTCAGTGCTTGCAAGGCTCAGGGATGATACCCCTGTAACAAAAGATAGACTGACAAGAGAAAAACATAAATTTTTTAAACCAAAGTTTTATGTGACATGAGAACCTTCAGAAACAAAGGTGAAAGGCCCGTGCCACACTATATTTTTATGCTTCAGATTGATGAAGAATGGACAGTTCTGTAGAACTATGATTGGATCAAAGGGTGTAATTTAAGGGTAATAAACGGGGCTGGGGGAGCTGAATAAGACCATTTGTTCAGACTCTTCTCTGTTTCTGTGATTTCATTCCTTTCCTCTGGGAATGGAAGAGTAGACATATCATACGAGGGTCTTCAGAGGAAAAGGAAGGAAAATTATTTTTATGGCTGCAGGGGAGAAAGTTGGGAGAAATAGAATATCTTTCTGCTCATGCCAAGATGCCATGTTTTGGAGTATCATGGCTGAATCATGGGATAACATTGGGTCTTTCAGCATTAAGTGTGATGTCATCTATTGTTATTTTTTTCAATGTATAGGTAGTACCTATTGGTTTAACTTAAAATTTTTTAACTTTACTATGATGTAAAAGCAATACACATTCAGTAGAAACCATGTTTTTAATTTTGATTTTTTCCTGGATCAACAAAATGCATTACATAGCAGCAGCTGTAAACTACAACTCTCAGTCGACCACGCAGTCATGCAGGAAACAGCTGATATCCTACATTGTACTGTCTTGCTCAACTCTTCTCTGAGGTTAGGTATATTAAATGCATTTTTGATTTATGGTATTTTCATTTACCATGGGTTTGTTGGGATATAACCTGTCCTAAATTGAGTAGCATCTGTACTCTTAGTAAATTGAAAAGTTCTTTTCTATTCTTTTTTTTTAAATTTTTTTTAGTTGTTGATGGATCTTTATTTTATTCATTTATTATTTATACGTGGTGCTGAGGATCGAACCCAGTGCCTCACGCTGCTAGGCAAGCACTCTACCACTGAGCTGTAGCCCCAGCCCCGCTTTCTATTCTTAATTAATGGAGAGTTCTTATCAGAAATGAATCTTGAAGTTTTTCTATGTTTATTCTGCATCTGCTAAGATGACATACTCTCTGTCTTTACACACACACACACACATACACGGTTAATTTAATGAATTATATTAACTGTATTTTAAAAAATAATTTTTTGTACACTAATCTTGCATTTCAGGCTTAAACTTAATAGTTATAAAATATTATTTCAATATTCTGTTTGACTCAATTTGTAGTGATACATTTTTGGAGCTTTATTTTAGGGTTGGGGTACTGGGGATTGAACTCAGGGGCACTCGACCACTGAGCCACATCCTCAGCCCTATTTTGTATTTTATTTAGAGTCAGGGTCTCACTCAGTTGCTTAGCACCTCACTGTTGCTGAGGTTGACTTTGAACTCAAGCTCTTCCTGCCTCAGCCTTCCAAGCTGCTGGGATTACAGGCATGTGCCACCGCACCTAGTGAATTTTTAAAGCTTTTGAATGTCTGAAAAAGTAGTTTTCTTGTCTTTTGGAAGATATTTTCACTGATGATAAAATTCTAGGTTGATACTTTCTTTCATTACTTTAAAAATGTTGCTGTATTATTTACTTGCTTGCGTTGTTCATGTATAATTGCGTTTATTTCATCCTCATTTTTTGTCTGCTCCTTAGAGTTTCTCTTGAGCACTGATTTTGGGTAATATGCTTATGATATAAGCAGGATTGTTTCTTGTGTTTGGGTTTGGTTGAACTTTGTGGACCTATGGGTTTCTTGTGTTGATGAGACTTGAAACAATTTTTGCCATTATTTTCTTCACATTTCCTGTCTCTCCACTTCTCCTTTTGGGACTCAAATCACATGTATGTTAGATTGTTTGATAAAGTTGTCTGATATTTCACTGGTGCCCTTTTCATTATTATTATTATTTAAATTTTTTATTTGTTGATGGATCTTTATTTTATTCATTTATTATTTATATATGGCGCTGAGGATTGAACCCAGTGCCTTGCGCATGCTAGGCAAGTGTTCTACCACTGAACTACAGCCCCAGCCCTCTTTTTATTATTTTAAAAATTCTACTTCATTTTGGATAGCTTCTATTATGTCTTAAATTTACTAAACTTTTCCAATATGATATGTAATCTGGCACTTACCCCATCCAGTGTTTTCTCATCTTGGATACTATAATTTCTACTTTTATAAGTTTGATTTGATTCTTCTTTAATATTTCTCATACCTTTACTTAAGTTTTTGCCCAAATGATGCATGTAATAATGATGGTTTTATGTCCTTAACTATTATTTTAACAATTAGTGTCAATTCTCTGTTTCAATTGATTGGTTTTTCTCAACATCACAGTTCAAATTTCTCCATTTCTCTACATTTTTGAGAATTTTTGATTAGTTGTCAAACATTATAAATATAGCCTTTTGTGTGATAGACATTTTTGTATTACTGTAATTATTCTTTAACTTTTTTTCTTGAATGCATTTAAGTTTCTTAGAAACCATTTGATCCTTTCACGTATTGTGTTAAAATTTTTTGGGCAGGGCAAGAACAACATGTGGTGCGTTGCTTATTATTCTTCACAATTGAGGCAAGGCTCTTTGAGCATTCAACCCAATGTCCCATAAATTATGATATTTTTCAGTCTGGCTGGAATGAATGTATATATCTTGGGGAAAAAATGTACCTTGACCTCTAACTCATGCTACACAAAAATTAATATGTGGTGAATTATAGACCTAAATAGATAGGTGAAAGTTTACATTTCAGAAGAAAACATAGGAAAACATTTTTATATCCTGAAGATAATAAATGATATATTATACAAGATATAGAAAGCACTAAACATAAAAGAAAAACTGATAAATTTGACTTAATAAAAATTAAAAATCTTATGAAAAGGCACCATTAAGAAACATAGGAAAACTAGGGACTAGGAGAAAATATTTGCCATATGTATATCTAACAAAAAAGTTGTATATAGACTTTTTAAAGAACTCCTACAGCTGCATTAAGATTTTTTCTTTATTGCCAGTTTTTAGTAATAAGGTACTGATATGCTCTGGTATGGTTTTCATTATACATAGTTTAATTGACCTTCTATATGTGAGTTTCTAAAAAATGTATTGGTCATTATTTCCTCAAATGCTTTTTCTAACCTTTCCCTCTCTCCTTGGATTCTAATTACACATGTATCAGATTGTTTAATATTGTCCTACAGGTTACTTAACTCTATTCATGTTTTGCAGCCCTTTTCCCTTCTCTCTTTCATTTCTGTTAGTTTGTATTACCATTTTTTAAAACTTTTAAAATTCTTTTTGTCTCTTTAATGGATAGACTAAGCTGAGTGTGATGGTGCACATGTGTAATCCTAGCTACACAGGAGGCTGAGGCAGGAGGATTGCAAGTTTGAGGCCAGGCTTGGCAATTTAGTGTTGCCCTGTGCAACTTAGTGAGACCCTGTCTCAAAAAATAAAATGGTCTGGGAATGTGGCTCAGTGGTAAAGCACCCCAGAGTTCAATCCTTAGTTCACGCCCCCACTAAAAAAAAAATCCACCTCCAAAGTACAGAAATGCAGAGACATCGTAAGTAGACACTGCCATTTGTTTTCCTGGCCTCCCACAGCAGCCCTGTGAATGTGAGGTTGTGAACTTCCCAATGCTGTGTCCTAATATGATGCTGTTGTAAGCTCTGGGAAAGACAGACTGACAGCAGAATGAACCACACCAAGTCCTTCCTTTCCACAACCTTGCTGCCCTGTGTGCTGAGATTCTGCACTGTGACAAGTTTCTAGTAGATGCCAATGGGCAAATTTAAGGATTTTTCGAGTAGTCAAGTGTGTTTGTACCCAGTAAATACGATCCAGACTTAATAGGGCTGCACTTATCCTTTTTCTACTTCATAAGGTGAAAAAGCCATATGCATTGAGTAGAAATTGTACTCCACATTTTTGATCTTTCCCCAGGCTAGCAATAATGCAGTATGATCCTCTCTCCTCGTGCTGGGCAGTGATAGCATAGCAGAGGTAGCCGCCTGTGCAGCGGTGTAGGGAGGCATGCTTCCATCAGCAGGGTCTTCATGTTGTTGCCATCTGTAAAGTGGGCTGTGTTGAATGATTTTGCCCTGCTGTAGGCTAATGGTGGTGCTCTAAGCATGTGTGAGGTAGACAGGGCTAAGCTAGGATGTTCATCAGATTGGCCTCATTTTGACTTGCCATATTTTTGATTTAGGATAGTGTCACCAGGATGCCTTCAGTTGTGGAATATCTGTATCAGATACAGTATTGGGAGAAATCCAGAGGCTCTAGAGGATTCAGGGATTGGATTCTTGGGTGGGGAAGACAGAGGTGGATGTGAGACTAAGGGTGTGATGGTCCAGGGATCTACTTAAGTCTCCATGCCAGTTTTGCCAATTCTTACTGAGGAAGCTGAGCAGAGGCACGCATCTGGGTGCCAAGATGTCAGATTCCAAGGCCCCTGAAGGTAAGCTGGAGGTGTGAGGGCTGAAGCAGAGTGGCTGTTGGAGCCACAATCAACTACTCTGGGATTCACACAGGGAGGACACTGTTGGCTGTGGCTCCTGCGTCAACCTCATGGGCAAGGGCAGCAGAAATGCTGGTCAGACACTTGTCCAAGAGCAAATTTAAACAGGGAATCCTAGTTCTGTCTTTATTTTTATTTTTTGTTTTTAGTTGTAGATGGATACAATAGCTTTATTTTATTTATTTATTTTTATGTGGTGCTGAGGATTGCAATCAGTTCTTCATGCATGCCAGGAAGGCACTCTACCACTGAGCCACAACCCAAGCCCCCAGTTCTGTCTTTGAATTCTAAATTTTCCTCCTTGTTAATGGTGTCATTAAGTTCATTGATCCTTGATAATCCCCTTGAGTAAGGACCACTCTGGTCCCTGTAAGCCCACAAAGGGAGGCCTCCCTCTGTCCACCACAAAGTGCCTGCTATGCCAGCCAGTTTCTCTTCTCCATGCCTGATATGCAGCTCCTTGTGTGTCTCAGCCTGGGCTAAGCATTGGGTCTCACAACTGCTTTGGAACCTTAGCATCAGTTTCTATACTCTCTACTGTGTCTCCATCCTGCTGACGTCACCATACCCTGGCCAGTCAGCTCTTGGGTACTTTCACCTATCTTTGGGCCATGGACTCATCCTGAGCTTAACACATAGGCGTGCCTTGTAGCGAGCATCCCTGAGCCCATGGTCCTTGATGCTGCCTGATGGATCTCCCGGCTCACACACACCAACCCCAGGGAAACCTTTTCTTGGTACCTGGAATCTGAATCTTTGTTTCCTTTTAGGAATTTGGAACTTATTTAATTGGAGTTTGGCATGATTTTGAACCGTTCTAACTTACCTACTCTGACCTCAGAATTTAACTCATCTCCTGCTCAGCTGTGTCTTTGAATTTGACCCTGCAAATCAATATCTTTCCTCCATAGAGCCCCAGGAGGCTCTGTGGGAGCTTTGACTCTGTGTCTGTCCTTCAGCCCTCTCTATACCCCACCAGTGTTTCCATTGTCTTGCTGTGAGTCCCCTCACCCCCAAAGCTCTGCAGCCTAATAATTCCAGAACCTGTACAGTCCTCTGGACCTCCTGCACAAATGAGATCAGAGATTTCCATGATGAATATTCCAGAGGAAGGTGCCCCATTTGTTCATGCCCCTATCTCTGTAGGACTCTCCCCACCCTTTACACCATGCATGGTCATGGGTGTCCTGATTCTGCTGTCAAACAAGGAACAAGGAAGTTTGAAGTCTCTTGGTCCTCAAGTTACTCTTCTCATCACAGCCTGACCTTCTAGGACTTTGCTCTCCGAAAAGGCGGTATCCAACCCTCCTCTTTTTAATCAAATGGATTTCTACACAGGACCCCAGAACAGAAAATAGCTGAAACTTCATTTGCTGTTCTTTAAATGAGGTTTAGAACTCTCTTCGTGTAGACCTATCCCTGACTCAGTCCGGTACTCAAAAAGACCGGTGACTTATTTACTTCTCTCAATTTACATATAAGGAAACTTTCAGAAGGGTAAAATGTTTTGTCCTAAAGTAATGAATCTTAAACTGTTTGGCTTATATGAGTTTCTCCAGCATTTGAAATAAGACCTCTTACGTCCTAACTCAGTGTCTTATTTTCCTTAGCTTGATTTAAAAAAAGAAAAAAAAAGTCTGATTTTAAGCTGGTTCAGCATGAGATTCTTAGACAACTTGATTTCCTGTTAACCTTTGTGTAGTGGATTGAATTCACATGGGCTCTATTGTAACTTCTAGTTGTTCAAACAGGCTTGGAATAGTTTATTTTAAAATCCAATTTAGGCTAAGGATATTACTCTGTGGTATAGCTTTTGCCCAATACCTACAAGTCTCTGGGTTTGATTCCTTGCACTGCAAAATAGAGAAATAAATACATAAGATTTGGTTTAGAATTTTGGTTTACTCTGCTTTCTCACATTTAAGTATTTACGATTTTTGCTTAATCATTTTACAAAAACTCTTGAAAATAGCCACATATCTCTTGTTTTATTCCTTACTCCTGTTCAATTACTGTGCTTAGGTTATTTACTCTCCTGGAAACTACTTGGATGATATTCTGAAGAATGCTGTACTTTGAACTGTAAATAGTGGATTATTGATTGTGACCTTGAATTGTTGGGGTAAGTTTTCATATTGAAGGAAACAGGGAGTGTCAACAGCTTGCTCTGTGTTACTTGGCAGAAATCTCCTTTTTGTGCACCTGGGGCTGTCTGCAATCCAAATATAAGAGATGGCAGTTTAATGATTTCATTCTGAAAGCCATCCTGTGTTCAGCCACTGCCTTATCAGTATGGCCCAGTTTATAGAAACGGGGTTAAGCACTGTAGATTGAGAGGAAGATGAGAGGACTGACGTAGTATTAGTGCATTGCTTCAGTCTACTAGCTATAGTTAGACTTTAATTTGATGAATTAGGTTACTGCTATTCTATTGTTCAATAGAAAATACCAAGTAAACTAGTTATGCATATGTTCTTGAATAGTCTTACAATTAAGATTACCTTTGAGAGGGGCTGGGGTTGTAGCTCAGAGCGCTTGCCTAGCATGTGTGAGGCACTGGGTTCTATCCTCAGCACCACATAAAAATAAGTAAAATAAAGGTATTGTGTCCATCTACAACTAAAAAAAATTAAAAAAGATTACCTTTGAGACATATCATACTGGCTGTCAGGGACTCAATATATATTTGTCCTATGAACGA
>PVHX01000130.1:30804-77542 GCA_004024805.1 Geosciurus inauris
ACTCAGGGGCACTCGACCACTGAGCCACATCCCCAGCCCTATTTTGTGTTTTATGTAGAGACAGGGTTTCACTGAGTTGCTTACCGCCTTGCCATAGCTGAGGCTGGCTTTGAACTCAGGATTCTCCTGTCTCAGCCTCCCTAAGTGCTGGGATTACAGGCTTGAGCCACCGTGCCCGGCTACCTTTTGTATCTTAAGGCTTATCATGCAGTTTTGATATAGCTCTTTTGCCATTAGTGCAGAAAGATTTCTTCTTATTTTTCTTTGTATCTTCCACACCTAACATAGTTCATTACAGGTAATGTACTTATGAAGTGGTTGTGGAATCTGTTTGATGGCATTGTAGTGCTTGCTCAGCACAGACCTAACAGATTTTGAGATAGCTATTCTTTTGTGGCTATTATTAATTTCTTTTCTTTTCTTTTTTTAACATTTTTTAATTTTCTCTTACTAGGATTGAACCTAGAGGTGCTCTACCACTGAGCTACATCCCCAGCAATTTTGATTTTTTAAATTTTAAAACAGGGTCTCACAAAGTTCCTGATAGTGGCCTCAAACTTGGGGTCGTCTTGCCCCAGCCTCCCGAGTAACTGGGATTGTAGGCATGCACCATCGCTCCTAGTTCCACGTGTATTCTTGCATACATACTTCACATACACATACATTTACTCTCTAATTATAATATGTATTAATAGCCATTTCCTTTCTAACATTGATCCATAGTAATTTGGTTTTTTAAATCTTATTTTCTTCTATGTGGTAATGGATACTTTTGTACTCTTTTTGTAGTCTAAATAACTGGTACTTAGTTATTTTTCTTTCCCCAGGTGAAAACTTCTCATCTAATATAGAAATGTAATTTGTAGCTTTTGGACTGATGGTAAAAGGGTGATTTAGGATAGTTTTCGTGCATATTTGCTTCTTCAGTTTCTTTGTTAGGTAGGTAGGTAGGGTAAGTGATGTGGCTAGGTTGTCTCTCTGCAAGTTAAATAATTAAGTTTCAGGGTTAGAATTCCAAGGCCAGTATTCTTTATACTACCACTGTCTTTGGATATTATGTGTGATTCAAAAAGTGATAATCTATTGGACTTAATTAAATTTCATTAGACTTGATTTTAAGTTTCAGTTAAAGAGAATGATAAGGAATTGGCACTGTACATTTAAAAATCAATGTGATTTTTAAAAAATTATAATTGTAATTCTCATGTCTTAAGCTCTCTATCTTAGCATTCTTTTAATCATTTGTTTCTGATATAAGCAGATGGTGAGAAAACAGTGATTCCCAGATCTGTTATTACTACTGTGGTAATTTGATGTTTCACAGATAAAATTTTTGACTGTTGAGAGGCTGGTTTGGAATTCACATGTCTCAGGGGACCCATATTATTTGGATTTGGAAAATGTATTTGTACTTGGATGCCGAGATGGCAGTTATAAACAAGGACTTGGTCTGGAATTATAAGTAAAATCTGAATCTTTATGTAACTATTCCTTTGAGCTATTTGCTGGGGGGTGGATGGTGCTGGCAATTCAAAGCCCTTTACCTTATTTTTAATATAGAAAAGTCACATTTTTTGTGGTATTTTTTCCTCTCATGTTGAATAACAATTGTAGTGATAGATGTATATTCATATAACAAAGTAGTAAACTTGAAAGTACAAAATATTATCACTAAATAAGAACGTTTGTGTCATGTAATACACTGAAAAGAGGTTCTGAGAGTTTTAAAAGATCTAACTGTCCTGTTATTCCCACAGTTTCATCTTGTATCAGGAGAATAAAACAATGTCTTCAGGGACTTTTGCAAATTTTATTTTGACCGGTGAGCTCTATTTATTATAATTTAGGCAATTACCTTTCACTTTTCCTGTTTCTCATCCTGTGGATTACTGTTTCTTGGTTATCATTTCAAAAGAGTTCATTTTTACTATACATCTGAAAACCAGTGCCTACATTAGAAGTTTTCTGAAAATGTACAGAAGACAAAGAAATTCATTGAAATCTGATATTAAGCTCTTACTTTCCAGAGACATATTTAAAAAACAAATGAAAGAAACCTCATAACTCTAAATTGCTTTAATTTGGGATATATCTATTCAAAAGTTAATCATTTATAAAATTATTTGAAATGATTTAGTATTTGTGTAGGTATCACAAACCTTGCTTTTTATTTATTTTGTCTATCAACCGACCTACCTACCTACCTATTTTTGGTACTAGGGATTGGCCCCAGGGGTGTTTTACCATGGAGCAACATCTCCAGTCATTTTCATTTTTTTATTTTGAGACAGAGTCTTTGCTAAGTTGTCTAGGCTGGCCTCAAACTTGTGATCCCCCTGCCTCAGCCTCCTGAGTTTCTGGGATTAAAGTTATGCACCATCGTGCCTGGCACAAACCCTGCTTTTAAGAAACCAGAACTTGATAATAAGTTCTCTTACTGTAGACATTATAAAGTGATCTCATTTATGGTACATGCTGATGCTGGCTTATTGAGAGGGAAATAGCCCTTCAGTGTACCATTGTGAAAGTGAAAATTTGCTTTCATATAAAAACCTGCTAACCTCCACTGAGTCTCCAAACTGGTCAGAATATATTATTAAAAACATGAGTATGGCATTTAAGAATTATAATATTACAGAATAGGACTTCTTTATATACTGAAGGTCTAAAATGTTGAGCTCAAGTCTGTTCTGTTTTAGGAAGGCCTTTGAAGCAGAAGTTGGGATTATGAGCTATCTAGGAGTTTATCCAAGTTCTGTAGGTACTTAGGAGGAGTTGAGGGGTTGCTGGAGTGGGGGTCTTGATAGGACAGGCAAGAATGGAAGTAAAGTCAGCCCTAGGAATCCTGAGAAAGGCTTAGAGTCAAAGCCAAGTCAAATTAGAATTCCTTTTAGGAATCAGGCAAGGAGAGCAGTTTAGACCTCATGTTGCATATGTGGACTTGGAACTCAGAGTGAAAGGAAAATCTACACAGTCAAAAAGTATTGTGTGGACTAAGATCAGAAGTAGAACGATCCAGCAGGAAAACAGTGAAAGAGGAGATACCATCTCCTAGGCAAATCAGAACATTTGGGATCACAAGAAATCAGTTTGTCTTCAACCGAGATTAGCTAATGGAGTGACATCGTATGGGTGCCTGACTTACCTGTGTTTAGTTTATGCTCTGTAGATATCCTCATGCAGTGAAGAAGGTGCTTATCTACCTTCACTCTTGTGTATCCATTCCACTTGTGATAGCAGTACTAGCTGTGTTGATCTAAGGGAGGACTGGGCTCCGAATTCTGTGGTTGGCCAGGCTGCAGGGGTACCAATGGATGTGAGTGTGCGAATCCGATCCTGAGGCCTTCTGGTTGGAGAGTTTCCGGTGTCATCCTGGCTCATAATACAGTTTCATCAGATACTTGTAAAGGATGTCTGGTACAAAGTACAGGAGAATAAATCAACTGCAAATTACCTTTTTAAAATGCTAGTGACTATTTCTTTTCTCTCTTAGGACTCTTTAATCAATGATTTTAGTTGATTGTTATTCTTTATGACTAAAGAAAACAATTTTCTCCTGTCTTTAGTAGTCAGATTCAAGACTGTTATGAAAAAATTTAGAGTATTTTTATATGTCTCAATATGAAGAATCGTGTGGAAAGTATAGTCCATGCTTATCTCTAAAATGAACAAGGAAATAAAGTTTCCTGGTTCTGTTAATTGCTACAATCAATGGGTACTCAATTATTATTCTGTACTTTGGGGGAAAAATGTGTCCTGTTGATTGTAAGAGAAGTATTTAGAGGTTAACTACAGAGTAGAGTATAAAAACATGATTTTTAAAGGGGATTCTCCTTCATTCTGAAACATAGTGATGATGAAATAACAATATAACATTGTTTTGTGCCTTGATCCTCAAACAAGAGCCTTTCCTTTGATTAGAAGTTCTAGTTTTAAGTTTTATAAAACTTTTTCCAGAAATAATTTAAAGTAGGGAGGGGTAAGCCAAACAGGTGAAATACCCCCTCGTTTGTTTGACCTATGGTATTGGTTCTCAACCCTTACTGTTCTTTGAAATAGCCAGGGAGCTTCTTAAAATTATTGATCTGGTCTTACCCCAGAGATTCTGATTTGTTCTTGGCCTAGGTAGGACTCAGGTATGACTACTTCCTTAGGTAATCTAAAGTATAGTTGAAACCATTGCCTGAGAAATGTGCAGTTGAACCTTCTGCTGTATTCACATACAGTCAGAAGAAGAAAGAGGAATAAAGCAGCAACATGCAGCATAAGCTACCCATGTGTGTTTATTTTAAGAGATCAAGGCAAAGGAGCAAGTGAAGGCCCGGATTTTGCATCCTGTGTACCAGGATACATGAGCTGGTACGCAATACCAGAAGTAACATTCTTGAATGTTGCTCTGTGGTAGCATTGCTCACCAGGAGAGTAAGGTCCATAGATTGTTTTACTTTTCTCGTTCTGCTTGACTAAGATGCTGACCATCTTCTGCCTTTTTTTTAGCACTTTAGGAAAAAACAAACACAAAAGAAAACAAAACAAACAAAAACTTTGCCCAGAGTAGCAGGTAATCTGCTAGAAAACTACATGAATGGAACAGATCTGTGTGTATCATTTCAAACCAAAGAAATTTAAAAGCATTCTTTTTTGCTTCCTGGCTAAGCTGTGACAACACAATCACTGGTAATTTTGTAAAAAAATTTATTTTAAAACAGGACAGCCAGAAAAACTATTAGAAGAAGAGAGAGAAGAGGACACACCTGGGTTTCATTTTGCCTCTTAAAATACATGAGAAGTGTTTAAAATCTCTAAAGAAAGCTCATTTTGTAATTATCCATTTCTGCTATACATTTTTTTTTTCAATTACACTATTGCTGCTTTCCTGGATCTGTTATACTTCTTAACAAACTTAATGTTGTATTTCCAAATTAACTAGTTTCTAAATATTTATCGAATGAGTTCCATGTATTTGGAACTGTCTGTAGATTTTGAGAAGAAATAGGAGTCTGTCTTATTAATAGCAATTCTGGACACTATATGCCTAAATTTTTCTTTTTTGGGCCATTTCATAGTAGTACATAGTTTAAGTGGTGACATGTCAGAAATTTCCATCCTATAGACGTTATTTAATATACTCTTGGAGACAGATGGGTGCACCCACTTCATCCATTTGCTGCTGCACATTACCACGGTGAAGGGACGTACACTAGGAAAGGTGAGTCCTTCCCACTAGTGACATTCGTACCCTCTCATATATATTGGAGGGCTTTCTGTGTAAACGAGGGGATGCATTTCTGGTTGTTCTTCTTCTTTTTTTTTTGGTACCGGGGATTGAACTCAGGGGTACTCAACATTTCTGGTTATTCTTGAAAGAGATGATGGAAGTAATTTTTATGGAAAACTCTGCACTTTTGTTACTAAACTATGTTAGAGTTGGCATGCTATTGGTTGGATGCAGGGCAACTAGACTGTAGCTCCTTGGGGACAGGGATTTTGTCTGGTTTGCTCGCTATTGTATCCTTAAAAAAACCTCAGCATTTTTAATTTTAATAAGATCATTTATTTACTTTTAAATTTTTCATTCCCCCTACTTGTTACTCACTTTTTAGTTATACGATATAATCCATTTATAGTAACATTTTATAATTTATTAGGGACACTTAGTAAAGCTAATGTTTTTTGCATAATTCATGCAATAATTTTATATAGAATAACAATAGAAAAGAGATTTGAACATTAATGTTCACTCTTAAACATTTATAAAAGTTTAAACAAGGTTTTAAAATGATGCAAGGCATGTACTATAAAACATAGAAAAATTCTCTCAGAAGCACACAGGGTAATTTACATTTCAAAATACATTTCAAATGTAAAAAATTTTCCCAGGATGGTTTTAAATTACAAACTCATCTAAAGAATTTGAACCTAATTTCATTTTCAGAAATTCAATTTTAGATTACTTTACAACCATATATAGTATAAAATATGGTCAACATCTACTGGAAAATTTAATATATAATTTCTTTAAGATCTCCGGTTTAGAAAAACGTCCTGGCTATATTTATAGGACCCCATATAAATAAGTGTTATAAACCTTGCCAGCCCATAATACTTGTGAATTCTTTCTCTCCAACTAACAGATGCTCATAGAAAAATTAATTAGCTCTTTTCCTCTTATCTGGCATAAATTATTTTCATCTAAGATACACAAAATTGATGATAAGCAGAATCATAAAGTTTTAGAGATGGAAGTCTCTTAGAAATAATCTAGATTATTTCTAGCATTTTGGTTTTAGATTGTAATTTTGTAAAAACTAGTGATGTTTTCGTGGAGGGAGATTTTTTGTGGGGGAGGGGGCGTGTGCTTTAATGGTCTTAGAGTAGCCTTGTGGATTTTGCTAAGGATTCCACTGAACTACTTGTCCAATTTGTAATTGATGTAAGGATAAAAATAAAATGAGATCTTCAGAACATTTTTATCCTTGTTTTTATAAGAAGGTATTTGGATAGGCCTTTAATATTTGAAAAGAAGGCCCTAAATGTTACAATTGATGTTTAAAAATATTTCTACAACATAAGAAATTCACCTTTCATTGAGTAGGATAATGCTTTCTGGTACTTTTTTGAGAGAAAAATAAAATATATTACATTTGCATTCTACTTTAAAGAATAGTTTGCCAGATCCCTCTCCCATCTCAATTCTGATATATTGCTCTAGAGGGTCAGATATGGTTTATTTGCTAATAGCTTCTCAAATAGTTTATCTTACCATTGTCCCTGACCCTTATGTGGTTTTTAAATTTTAATTGAATGGCATTCTAAATTTTTAAATGAATATCATAAATTTTAGGTGTGTTACTGGAGTAGAATCTTGCCCTAGTTTATAAATTATTCTAGGGCAGTATTTCTCAAAATAGGTGTTGACAGGTGAGCCAAATATCATACTTCACTAAGTAACTGTTGCAGATTTTATGCCTTTTTTTTTTTTTTCCAAAAAGTGGGGTTGTGACCATTATGTGACACTTTTTAAAAAATTTTACCTGTATTACTTAAAAATCATTTATTACTAAACTGTTTTTGGTGAAAGATTAGGATACATGGAATACTCATGAGTATACATTAAAAATGAATAGTTCAACTTGATGCACATCACATTTTTGTGATAATTTAGTGAATATTTTTTCAGTCTGTAAAAAGTTAACACATTAGTTATGATTCATTTGTGCATTAGACTTGAAATACTACGCTTGAGAAAATTTACTACAGTCTTGTAAAGTGTAGACTTACAAAATGTGATCTTTTTTGTCTGAAGATTCTGCCCTGCTCTCATTGGTTTGGTTATCTGACACAACATTCTCAGCACAACTCTTGTAAGAGATGGTTACTGTTAGTACTGCAGTATCTTTTGGAAATATACTGACATATATTCTGAGAATGCTAGGCTGTTTCCTAGTGCGTGAGAAGACAAATGTGCGTCTATGTGCCATTGGTGAACAAATTACTGCTTTATCTTTTAAGCAGAATGATGAACAGAATTATACCATGCAAAGATTATGTGATGAAAATTTTAAACCAATTTTTGTTCTGAAAAAATGGTGTAATGATTATGAGGTAAAGTATGGTAATTCTTTGTTATAGGGGACTGTCTGTACACTGTAAGGCATTTATCAGTATTTCTGTCCTTCATCCATTGATGCCAGTGGCATCTCCTTTCCTAATGTGTGACAACCAAGAATGTCTCTAGACATTGCTGAATATCTTCTGAGGGTAAAATTTCCCATTGAGGACTGTGCTCCAGAGAAAGAAGGAGGATCTATTTTCCACAAAGGTGTCCCCTTAATTAAATATAACAGATATAAAAACTCAATAATATTTTTCTTAATTGAAAAAGTAACATTGTTTCAAGTCTTATTATACTGTGTTGAAATGGTAATTTTTATTTTTTAGTTTGCATATCCC
Organism: Geosciurus inauris; assembly: GCA_004024805.1. Taxonomy (NCBI): domain Eukaryota; kingdom Metazoa; phylum Chordata; class Mammalia; order Rodentia; family Sciuridae; genus Geosciurus; species Geosciurus inauris. The sequence continues at coordinate 38,758 of PVHX01000130.1, forward strand.
AACAAATAAATGAAAACTTGGAGAAGAAGTATAGTGAAATCCAAGTATGGCATAAATAAGAGAGTTAGCTTTGGGTGTTTATGAGATCATATTTAAATTCCATCCTTAGTTTTATTCTGTATGTGACTGTTACAAAATCATGGAAAATGTCTAAGCTTCAGTATTTTTTTCTTTTGTAAAAATGGAGATTTTTATCTATTTTATGGTTTTTGTTGTAAAGATCAGATTAGATGATAAATATGGTAAGCTAAGCTCAGCTGAAATTAAGGTGCATTGGGGGGGTTGTAGTTTGATGGGACTTATTCCCCCATTTTAACATACACTCCCTGATTTACATAGGAATATTTAGGGGGGAAAACCTCCTTGAAATCTCCCTGGACTTGGCATACAGATGTATATGAAAGTTTACAGTGCATTCTAGAGTCTCCTTATAGATTTCTGTATGTATTTTATTTGCAAGGAGGAGCAATGGGTGAAGAGATTCAACCTTTACTATGGTATCTTGTTTTAGTTAGGGTAGGCTATGATGTAGTAATAAACCGAATGTTTAGTGGCTTAATTCAATGAAGTTTAGTTCCTATTCATATGATAGTCCTTGCTGCTTCAGGTAGGAGGGAATTTATTACTATGCCCACTGTAATTGTTGTCCAGTGTGGTAGAGGTGCCACTGTTCTCCTAAAAGCTATGGTCTGGAAGTGGGGTATATAAATTCTGCTCATATTCTATTTGTTTTTCCTTTATTTAATTTCACCATCACATTGACTCCAGTGAAGACTCAGAGAATGAATTTGTATTTGTCTGGGTCTCTTTCCTCAAAGAATTTGCTGCCTACTTTCTTGATATTGTTCTTTACCATGCAGATGTGCTGGAAGTTTTACCCATTGACCACAAAGATGTGGTTGGCTTCCTGATACTTCCATTGTCTATAGAACTTTTAGGCAATTTTTGACTGTGTTTTGTCTGATTAGCACCTCTCTAGACCCAGGAGGGCTGGATCTTGATGACCTGCAGGAGGAAATGGATATTGAGATCAGTCAGTAGACTTGTGCAAGTGCTCCATTTGATTCCTGAGAATACTGGGATTTGTACAACTCTGCTAAATGTCAGGCTTAGTGTTGTTGGCCAAACAACTAGGAGTTTAGAATTATTGACAGCAAGTTGAAATGAGGTAAATAAAAATACTTTCATAGGCTGGTGAAACTGGTTACTTACATGTAAAGAGGCTAGAAGAGTATGGATGGCACATGATTCCCTCCTTCCATAGGCCATATAGCCTGGCCAGGTGGAGGGGAAGGTAAAAAACAGAATGATTTAGTAGGAAGGCATGTTCCTTGCCAGATAGTACGAAAGACCCTTTAGATTTTGTAGGCATGGGCAGGTGGGCAGCAAATACTGATTAAAGGAAAAACAGAGAGGACTTTCATATTAAATCATTTAATGAATCATGTATCCTTGACAGATTAGAGATCTTATAAAAACATGTATTTAGCATTTCTAGCACTGTATGTACACTAAGAGGATATAAATTATTAACAGTTTCAAGAGTGTTACCAAAGATTATTTGCAGATACTAAATTTTCTTTTTCTAAATGCAATCTGATTTCTTAACTCCCATTTTTCTTTGTAAGTTTGATAATTATCTCTGCTTTTAAGTGAAAGGGAATCTGTCATTTTAGTTTTACTCATTCTTTTTGGTTTCTGTCACTGAATCCAACTCAGTGAATTTGTAGCAGTGGGTGGGGGGAAAGTTAGATAATATTTGAGTTGAAGTCTGTGTTTTTTTGTGAAGTTACTTAGTATTGAAAGAATATTATGAACAAGACAGATTAACACCTTATGTTTTTAGAAGGCCTTGGGACAGCTTTTGTCCCCTTGCCCTTTTCTTTGATCTGCCCTAGAACCAAAGCACACTTAAAAAAAAAAAAAGTTCCACATACTTTTTTTTTTTGGCGCCAGGGATTGAACCCAAGGGTGCTTAACCACTGAACCACATCCCCAGCCCTTTTTGATTTTTTATTTTGAGACAGTTCTCACTAAGTTGCTTAGGGCCTTGCTAAGTTGCTGAGGGTGGCTTTGAACTTGTGATCCTCCTGCCTCAGCCTCCTGAGCTACTGGGTACAGGTGCATGCCACCATGCCCAGCCCATATGCCATTCTTTTATAAAATTTTTTCAATCATGAATAACTTCATCAAATTGCAGAGGGATTATATTTCAAAGATACTTGAGGGAAATTTAAAGAAGCTCATTACTTGCTTGAGCCTTTAGTTGCTTTACAAACAACATTTTATAATTTAAAGATAAACAGGAGAATGTGTTAAGGGTGCAATATTCTTGTATTGATGCTCTACATTTAGTTGTATATGTTACTGTTCATAAAAATACACAAATACCACTGATGTTGGCATTTCACATAGTAAGTAGGAAAAAATGGTGAATTGGATTCTGCCTGATAGAAGTGCAATCTGAGGGGGAATTTTTCTCTTTGAATAGAAAACTCTACTTGGCCTGCATTTTTTAAAGATAACAATGCTGCTTTTCAGAATTTAGCCTTTCTCTAAGGATATTTTTCATACCAGCATATTGTGTCCAAAATACTTCATGCTTAATATTCTGTTAAATTTAAAATAGGAATCAAACATTAATATCTGAATTAACTGTGCCAAAATTAATTTTACATTTTAAAATGTGAATATAACAAAAGGCTTTCTTTTACAAGGTTGATTTTAGATTGTCTTATAAGTAAAAGCATCTGAAAAATTTTGGCACACTTGGTCATTCTTACTAAGTGTGTCTTACTTTTTATAGGGAAATCTTGGCAGATTATGATCTGATTTATAAGCTACTGATTGTAGAGGAAAATAAAGATGCTATTTATTTTTGTGAGTTTCTTTAAATGGAACAGTCAAGTTAAAACCTAAAATAATGTTTCAAAAATAATTGCTTTGTATATTTATTCTCTTTATTTTCCCTGAAACCTCTTCCTGTTCCTTAATATTTTTCACTTTATTAATTTAAAAAATTTAATCACACGTTTACTAATCAGGAATTATTATGGCATTTAAAAACTGCTCTACTAACCCAGTGTGTGGTTCATGCCTGTAATTCCAGCAGCTCAGGAGGCTAAGGCAGGGGAATCGCAAGTTCAAAGCCAGCCACAGCAAAAGTGAGGTGTAAGCAACTCAGCGAGGCCCTGTCTCTAAATAAAATATCTGAGATGAAGTTGGAAACTCCTGCTTGTTTACACAGTCCATGTGAGTGATAAATTTTTTTCCATCCTTTCACCTTCAGTCTGTGAGAATCTCTTTCCATGAGATGAGTCTCTTAGAGGCAGCATATTGTTGGGTCTTTTTTTTTTAAATCCAATCTGCCAGTCTGTGTCTCTTAATTGCTGAGTTTAGGCCATTGACATTCAATGTTACTATGGAGACATGGTTTGTATTTCCAGACATTTTGGTTTATTCTTAGTTTTTAACTTGACTTGGTTTCTCTTTTGATTGGCCTTTAGTGTAGCTCCTCCCTTTGCAGGTTTTCATTGTTGTTTATCATTTCCTCCTCATGGAATATTTTACCAAGAATGTTCTGTAGTGCCGGCTTTCTTGCTATGAATTCTTTTAATTTTTGTTTATCTTGGAAGGTTTTTATTTCATCATCAAATCTAAAACTTAATTTTGCTGGATATAAGATTCTTGGTTGGCATCCACTGTCTTTTAGGGCTTGGTATGTGCTTTGCCATGATCTTCTTGCTCTCAGGGTCTGGGTTGAGAAGTCTGCAGTGATCCTAATTGGCTTCCCCCTGTATATAATCTGATTCCTTTCTCTTGTGGCTTTTAAGATTCTGTCCTTGATCTGAATGTTAGGCATTTTAATTATGATGTGTCTTGGTGTAGGTCTATTGTGATTTTGAACATTTGGTGTCCTGTACTCCTCTTGAATTTGATTATCCAATTCATTCTTCATATTTGGAAAGTTTTCTAATATTATTTCATTGAATAGATTGTTCATTCCTTTGGTTTCGGATTCTATGCTTTCCTCTATCCCATAAATTCTTAAGTTTGATCTTTTAATGTGATCCCATAGATCTTGGATGTTTTGTTCATGGTTTCTTACCATCTTCACTGTATGGTCAGCTCTATTCTCAAGGTTAAATATTTTATCTTCATTGTCTGAGGTTCTGTCTTCCAAATGGTCTAATCTGTTGGTGATGCTCTCCATTGAGTTTTTGATTAGGTTTATTGTTTCTTTCATTTCAAGGATTTCTGTTTGGTTCCTTTTCAGAATCTCTATCTCCTTATTGAAGTGACCTTTTACTTCCTGTATTTGCCTATGCATCTCTTTATTGAAGTGATCTTTTACTTCCTGTATTTGCCTGTGTATCTCTTTATTGAAATGATCTTTTGCTGACTGGGCTTGCTCTCTTATATCATTCTTTAAGTCACAGAACATTTTAATTATGTACATCCTGAATTCATGTTCTGTCATTTCTTCTGCTGTACTGACCATGGATTCTAATATTGAAGAATCTTGGTTTGTTTGAGTCATTTTCTTCCCTTGTTTTTTCCTGATGTTTGTGTGTCTTTCCTTCTAGCTCTGTTGATCCAAGTTGTTACAGTTTTTACTCCTATATGTGTATAGTTTCCCTGCAGCGTTTCAATACCACTGTTTTAAAGGGGGGACCAATATTGGTTGATCACAATACAAGCAATATATAGTTTCAAACCAAGTAACTCCTAAAAGCTCCCAAATACATTTACAGATTAGTCACGATATACACCAATTATGAGTTCTTTTACAATCTACTATATAGCCAACAAGTTTGCACAAGGGTCTATAGTTCCTATTGGTGGGTTAGGGACAGTGGAGGGTGGGGTGTAGGATAGAGTATTGAGGTAGTAGGAAGTGAGGATATGGTTATTAGATCTTAGAAATCATGAAAAAGGAATCCAAGAGAAGTTGGCTATTACTAGAAAGAGTGACAGAGAGTTGGGGAAGACCGGTAGGGAGGAAGAGAAGAAGGGTACAGTGAGGAGAGATGATAGAAAGAAAAATAAAACATATGTAAGTGTGAGATACAGGACTATCTAGTACCACTCCAGTATTCAGTTCAGAAATCCCAATCTAATCTATCCCACTGTAAAACAAGTATTTGATGTCACAACTGTTGGGGATTAGAGGGTAGGAAAAGAGTGAGAGAGAAAAGAGGGAAGGAAAGAGAAAGAAAGAAAGAGCAGAGAAATAAAAAGATTAAACAATAGAAATATTAGGAGAAAAAGATAAAGGATAAAATAAAAAGTAAACTAGAAGAAAGTAAAAGAAAAAAAACAATTAGAAAAAAAGAGTTTCAATGTGAATAAACAGGTATGGTTCCTTTCACCTCCAGTAGGTGGCGTTGTTCGTTGCTTGCTGGACTTTCTCTGCTGGTGTCTTGGGTGTGGGTTTCACAACTGGGTGAAACTCTGGGCTGCTGGCGAAGATGTGCGCCAAAGTTTGTACTGAATTGCTGTCCAATGCCTCCCTTAGGCTGGGCTCTGCAGAGGCTCAGGGTAGCAGTCCCTGATCTCCTGTTGTCTGGACCCCCGTGGAAGTTCCTTTGGGCAGATCTGCGCCCTCTGCTGCTTCTGCCAGTCCTCAGGAACTCTGGAACGGAACTGGGGTGGGTCTAGTCCTCCTTTGGGCTGAGCTGTCTCCGCTGGCATCTGTGGAGCATCTCCTACCCTGAATTTGCGCTCCCCAGTGGCTGGCGGCTGGGGCCGTGGGTCCACAAGAGCCACTACTGTGGACCCTGTGTGGTTGGGTGGGCACTGGAGCCAGGTATCTCGTGTAGAAGCTGTCCCCACCCACCCGAGGCGAGCCCTGAGCTGGGGCTCCGAGCCGCCCACGGCCCCTCTCCGCCACCGCTGCTGGAGTCACGCTGTGGCAATGTCTGTTGTCTGGTGGCCTTGCTTACATGCGCAAGTGAAATTTCCTGTGGGGTAGCTGTAGGGTGATGCCCAAAACATGGTTGGAAGATGGTATTACCATAATTTTCGATCTTCGGTTTAGGCGAGACTGACTGCTGTGTCCATCTAAGCCACCATCTTGCCCCTGACCCAAATATGCATTTCTTAAAAACAAGAACATTGTCTTACATGACCATAATATAATCATTAAGTTAAGAACTGAATATTGATGCAGTTCTGTTATTTTTTTAATCATGCCTTACTCAAATTTGACAAATGGTTCTCAGATTGTCTTTTATAGGAAATGAAAAAAAATTCTGATTTAGATGTGATCCAGGCTCAGGCATTGAGTTTAGTTGTCATGTCACCTTTAATTTGAGACCGTTCCTTGGTCTGTCTTTCTTTGTCTTTCATGATGTTGATATATTTTGAAATGTATAAGCCAGTTGATTTACAAAACTTCCATCAGTTTGGGTTTGTCTGCTGTTTTATCCTGATTGGAGTTCAGGTTATACAGAAGTGGCAGAAATACCATGGAAATGTTTATTTTCTTTTATAATGCATCATACCTGAAGACATATGATAAAAATTTGTCCCATTATTGACATAAACTTTGATCATTTTGTTAAAGGCGTTTCTGTCAGTTCTCTTCATTATGATGTTGCTACTTTATCTTTCAATAAATGTTTTGTGGGAAAATACTTCTAAGACTTTGTGAATTTCTATTCTCCTCAAACCTGAACACTAGTTTAAGCATCTATATATTCTTGCTTGAATCAGGCATTACTCTGATAGTTGTTACATCATGATTTTCCTAATTCTATGACTTCTGTATGTATTAATTGTCATACTCTAAGGAAAAGTGTTTCCTTTCTCTATGACTTAATTATTGAATTACTTACTGAACTCATCCATGAATTCATGGATTCTTATTTTTATCTGTGAGGTGCAAGCTGTTACTGTGATTATTTAGTTTTTGGCTCAAATTATCTCAAATTTTTGTCTGTTGAATCCCCTCTGGATGGCTGCTGTTTTGTGTTCAGAAATCCTGGTCATTCTTTAAACTTTTCTTATCCTACGGTACAAAATATTTCAGACTCATCTGATCTGTCCCTGTCCAGGAATCATATCCTTCTCTAAGAAGCCATAGTTTCATTTATTGGAGCATGATATTTAGAAACCAAGATTTTGTTCTTCATGTGAAAATTTACATTGGAGTCTTGTTGCTTCTATGTGCTCTCAGTGGCTAAACATAGAATATGTATACATATACATATATTTTTTCTGTACTGACCTGTATGTATTTAAAAATCTACCATGTACACTATAAATAGGCCGTATCTTACTTGCCATACAATGATTACATGAAGCTTTATCTAAAATGTTTTTATTTTGTTTTATTTCTAAAGTTTATTTTTATAGGATATAGAATTCTGTATAAAAACTCACTGGATAGATTCAATAATAGAATTGATATGGCAGAGGAAGTGTTAGTGAACTTGGAGATAGATCAATAGACATTATTTAGTCTGAAAAATAGACACAAAAGATTGAGAAAAAAATGAACAGAGCTTTGGAAACCTGCTGGATAATATCAAAATGTATGTTGTTATTATAATTAGACTCTTTGAAGCAGATGGATAAGAGATTGAGGAAAAAAACGTTTGAAGAAATAATGGATGAAAAGTTGCCAAATTTAGAGAAAGACAAATTTAATGTTTCAGGAAGCTCAGTGAAACCAGACAGGATAAATTCAAAGAAGATCTTGTAGAGATAAATTGTAGTCAATCTGCTAAAAACTGAAGACAAAGAAGTCTTAAACAGCTAGATAAAAGTGACTCATTATATACAATGAAAGGATAATTTAAATTTAAATTTCTCACTGGGAGTCATGGAGGTCAGAAGAGATACATCAAGATAAAAGACAACAAAAATTATCAATATCAGAAATGAAGATGATATCATGGTAGTACCATGGACTTTGAAAGGATTTAATTTAAAAAACACTATCAACAATCTCATGACATTAATTTAACAACTTAGATGAAATACATTAATGTTTTGAAAATTATACCTTATCAGAATTAATGCTAGAAGAAGCAACCTGAGTAGTTTTTTGTGGGGAGTAGGTACTAGGGATTGAACTCGGGAACATTTGACTACTGAGCCACATTCGCAGCCCAATTTTGTATTTTATTTAAAGACAGAGTCTCGCTGAGTTGCTTAGGGCCTCATTAAATTGCTGAGGCTGGCTTTGAACTTGCAATCCTCCTGCCTCAGCCTCCTGAGTAATTGGGATTTACAGGCATGTGCCACCGCGTCTGGCTAAGTAGTTTTATATCTATTAAAGAAAATGAATCGTCCTGATGACAAAGCCAGATAAAAACATTGAAAAAGCATAAAATTACAAAATCTACAAAGAATATATATGCAAGAATTTTAGCAGAATATTAGCAATCAAATAGATAATATATAAAGGGATAATACATGCCTAAGTAGGGGTTATCCTAGGAATGTAAACTTTATTTAACATTCTGAAACTTTATAAAAGAAATCACATTTTATTTTGGTAGATGCATGTAAAGCATGTGACAATATTGATTCTTTGAAGAATAAATACTAAATTTCTCTGACTATGTCTTTGAAGAGTTACAACTAACACTTAATGGAGAAAAACTGAATTCTTTGTCCCTGAGAATAAGAACAAGGTAAGGATGCCTGCTTTCACCGCTTCTGTTCAACATTGTAATGAGGTTTTAGTCATTGTAAATAAGATAGGTGGTGTGGGTTAAACTAGTTTTTCCAAAAAGATGTGTTAAAATCCTAACCTGTATATGATTGTGTCCTTATTTTTTTTTAATATTTTATTTTTTTAGTTGTTGATGGATTCTTATTTTATTCATTTATTATTTGTATGTGGTGCTGAGGATCGAACCCAGGGCCTCACGCATGCTAGGCAAGTGCTCTACCACTGAGCCACAGCCCCAGTCTGATTGTGTCCTTATTTGAGAAGAGGACCTTTGTGGATATAATCAAGTTAAAATGAAGTCACGCTGATTTAGGGCAGACCCTAATCCAGTATGACTTATATTCAATATAAGAAGAGGAGAAAAGACCCAGAAGGAAGATGGCCATTTGAAGATGGAGTCAGAGGTTGGAGTATTATTGCTACAAGCAAGGAAGGCCTGGAACTGGCAAGACAGGATTCTTTCCAAGAAGTTTCAGAGGGAGCTGCTCTGCCAACACCTTGATTTTGGGCTTCAAACTTCTAGAACTGTGAGAGAATGAATTTCTATTGTTTTAAGTCATCAGTTTATGGTACTTTGTTACTGCAGTCCTTGGAAAACTAATGCAGGAAGTAAAAGAAATGAGAAGCATAAAAATGGGAAATAAGAAGTAATAGTATCACTGTTCACAGATTTATGATTATTTAAGTGAAAGAATCCCAGTGACAAAAATAACTGTTAAAACTAATGAGTGAAATCTCCATGATGCAAACTATCAGATTGATATACTAAAATCATTTATATCCTAACAGCAAATGATTGAAAACTGAAATTAAGAAGAATTACATCTACAGTAGCACCAAGAATCACAAAATATTTAGGTATACAACAAATGATGGCCAAGACCTATATGCTGAAAAATATAAAATATTTCCAAAAGAAATTACAGAAGCCTAAATGAATGGAGGGATGAAGCCATGCTCATAGGCTAGAGGAAACAACAGTGTTAAAACAGCAATTCTTTTAGTTGATTTATAGATGCCACATAATCTGGGAGTTCTAGCAGTGTTTGTTTTGGGTAGGGAAGAGGGGTGAAGTATAATCAAGCAAGCTGATTTTAAATTTGTGTAAGTTCAAAAAACCTGGAATAACCAAAGGAGTTTTTTAAAAAGAACAAAGTAGGCCTGATTTGAAGATCTACTATAAAGCTTCAATAACTAATGCAATTTGGTATGATGAAATTATGTACAATAGAGGATACAGACATAGGTCTACCCATATATGATCAGTTGATTTTTTAGTAGAAGTAACTGTTGTGAGACAGTTTCTCATGGTTCTCTGATATTTCTACAAATTTTTTGAGCAAGGTGCATTGACATCTTTGCTCTGGACCATCTTTCCGAAGATGTTTGTATAGCAGATGGTTTTGGGAGATCAAGATGGTGCCTTTCTCTGGGGAAGAAAGCTGGTTTTGTTTTCTCACCAGCATAGTAAGCATAATGTCTCCCACTGAGGTGAAGCTTGGGCAGATTTGCTAGGAGCCCCATTTTTTAGAGTAAGAGTTTATGAAGTTTGTAGTTCCTTGGCTCTGACATTGACCCACAGTGTGTGCACCTTTTACCTGAGCTTGCCTCTGCATTTCCCCTGTGGGAGTTGGGGGCAAGGGGAACCAATGCCAATGCCAAGGCAAGGATCCCGCTGCTTAATGTGCTGAGAGTCATAAAGTGCTTTGTCTCTAATTTAGGTGTTTTGGTTCTTCTGCCAGTATCAGGGAACCATGGGAGGTTAACTTGTAACTTGCAAATAAGGTAAAATCTCAGATCCTTCATAGTTCTTGATAGAACCTAGGTAATTAAAAGGGTAGAAGAGAAAAATATTTTGAGAAATGGCCCTGGATCAACTGGATGTCCCTCTGGAAAATAATGGGCATCAAATATTACCTTATAGCAGATGTAAAAATTAAACTGGATCATAACTAATGTGTAAAACTTAAAGCTGTAGTATTTATAAAAGATAATGTAGAACTTAAAATCTGTGCCCCTGGGATGTGACACACAAAAAAGCAAGAATGGGAGAAAAGAGTTGCAAAACATGTCTCAGACAAAGGACTTATGTCCAGAACATATGAAATGTACTTTCACTTTTAATACACCTTGAACATTTCTAATCTGAAAACCTAAAATGTTCCAAAACCTGAAACTCTGAACATTAACATGTTGCCACAAGTCGAAATATTTGCACTTGACTTCATGTGATGGATCAAAATTCAGGGACACTAAAATTTATCATATATAATTACCTCAGGCTATGTGTGTAAGATAGATGTGAAACAAATCCGAGGTATCTCATTATGTACTTGCAAATATTCCAAAATCCAACAAAACAAAACAAAACAAATTTTCCCAAATCTAGAACACTTCTGGTCCCAAGCATTTCAGATAAGGGATAAACAGTATAACTTAAACAATAGTGGGTAAATGTTTGAATAGATGCTTCATAAAAGCAAGTACATACAAAGTTGAGCATGATTTGTCATCAGAGAAATGCAAAGTAAAATCACAATTTTATCCCACTACACACCCATTATAATGTTAAGTCTGTAGAGTAACTGAACTTTTTTACAATGTTGATATGAACGTTAAATGAAAACCACTGTATTAAACAGTTTGGCGATTGCTTAAAATGTTAAGCATCTACCCTCTAAGCTAGCCATTCTACTCCTAGTTATTTATATGAGAAGTTCAACTGTGTGCCTACACAAAGACCTGCACTTAAATGTTGGTAGCAGTTTGATCTGTAGTCAAAACCCAAACAAACAAAATGCCATTAACAGATGACTGGATACATACAGTGGAATACTACTTAGCAGTAAGAAGGAATAATTGGTAACCTTATCTATCAGTCTCAAAATAATTGTACTTAAAGAAGCCAGACCAGAAAAGGACAAGAATTCTGTTTATATATACAGTTCTAGAAAATGCAAATGTATCTGTAGTGACATACAGCAGATCAGTGTTAGCCTGGCAACAGAGGTAGAGTGGGGAATGGACTATAAAGGGTCACAAGGAGGTTCTTAAGGCTGGTAGAAATGTTTGTCCTCTTGATTGTAAAGTTGGTTTTAGGGTATATATAGGTTAGAACTGATTAAGTTGAATACTTTAAATATATAAAGGTCAATGTATGTGAATTGTCTCAAAAAAATTGAAAAGGGAGACAATTTTAAATGAAACATGTTGTTATTTAGAATATTATAAGTTCAACTTTATCATATGAAAGAACAACATTTTGATTTATATCATGTATTTTTACTGCCGTGTATTTTTCACGAATGATCTATGTATTGACTTTTAGCCTTTTAGGTCCATGTAGTGTTATATGTTTAGGTTTTAGAATAACATTTGAGCATTTGCATTTCAGTAGGCCCCACTTTCCTCAACTGTAAATTTAGGATCATATTATATTACTTAAGGTTTTTCCCATCATTGAAGTTATGTATTGTGATTGTGGATAAATTGGCCTTTTGGAATTCAGAATCATCTTATAATAGAACACGGTGGAGAGATCAAGACTATCTAAATAGGCATGATTGCATGTCCCTGTTGTTCTAGCTAAATAGGAGGCTGAAATGGGAGAAGCATTTGAACCCAGGAGTTCCAGTTTAGTTGGGGCAACTTAGTGAAACCGCTGTCCCAAAAAGAATAATCATACAGAGTATGTTTAATATCATCTTCTTAGATGATATTTTGATAATTTTAGATCAATCTAGTAATACAAAGGTGGAAAACAAAACAAAACAAAAAGCTGCTGAAAGATGAAAATCTAGTCTGGATTAGTTGGAATTTATAATCTGAAGTATAAGTGAAATGTAAAAAAAAATGAAATTTTCTTTAATAAAATTGAATTTATATTGCTTACTGTGCATTTGGAATAATTTAGAATAGCAAGCAATCTCAAATGCTCTGCTGAAGAGAAATTTAAAAATTAATAATAAAACATTTTATTTATACATTCATATAATCATACATACCAAGATGTACTTAATCTGGGTAATTTTGTGGATGGGACAAATATCAGATAATCTTTCTAAGGCTAGAGGAAAGAATATGTGTTCTGGTGGCTGAATAGAATGTGGAAAATGAATGAGGAGATTGAAGAAGAAGTTAACAAGTTTTTTTTGTTGTTGTTAGATTAAGAAAGAAAAAAGCCTTCCGTGAAGTTTAATGATCTTAGAACATGTGTATAAATTTTACTCTGATATGCTTATTACATGAAGAACATCCTGTTTGATACATACAAATTTCACAGACAGATGTTCCCTGGTGACAGAAATGAGACGGGTACAGCAGTTGTTTGAGGCTGGGCTGCCTTGCTATAATAGTGCTCTTTGAGTGGAGCCTGCTGCAGGAAGATAGCTTTACTGACCAAACGTTGTGGTTTCACTCTTTAGACCGTGCTTGGACAAACAAGGAGGTCAGTGTGAACAGTCTATTTGTGGGCTGGTCTCAGAAGAAATTCTCAGAAGTTATTTTTAAAAAGCCAAGGAAAATAGAGCTCCTGTTTTTGGTACATATGTCACAGCTGAGCTTTTCTTTTTGAAGAGCTTCATTTAGTACTTTCTGCCTTTGGAGGGTAAGCTCTAGACTCCATCCTAGACACTGTGGCATTGATAAATGTTAACATACACAGGCCCTGTGTGTTCTTTGCACCAAATGCTTTCCTTCCTCACAGTGTCACAAATCTTTTTCATAGGGCAAGGAAATATTTTATGGATGGCCAACCTAGTTTTAAAAGATGGTGTGAAAACATTGGTTGAAATGTATTTGTACTGTTATTATTTTTGTTGTTTGTAAGTCCTACATTAATGGAACTTTCTAGTATTCTGGAAATGTAAGCAAGTTTTGTGCCCATTGAAAGTTGGTGAGATTTTGATTTAGAAGACGTATCCAGGAAAAAAGTTAGGAAAATTGCAATTAAGATAATATCAGATGATAGTTTATGATGTTAAAATTCTAAGCAGTTATATCAAATGCACATTGAAATGGTACTCATCTGTTAACTATTAGGGAGCCAAAAGGCCTGTTTAGTCTGAAGTAATAAAAAAGAAGCCATGTGTGTTTATAAAGTGAAAATTTATTCTTAATAAGTTTGGTGCAGAGCTTAAAACATTCTACTAGTAAAGTTATTATAATTAATTTACAAATGTGAGTTTTATCAACAAGTCTCAGGGGAAGAAAATCCTGTTTCGAAGCATGTCTTTTCTATCATACTCATTGTTTGTTTGTTTTTTGGAAAATCATTTTAGATAGATTTGATTTCTTCTTTCTGATGCGTATTTTACTGAATCAGAACAGACATACATTACCGTTTTAATTGGCATTTAGTTTATGAATTGGCTACCTATTATAGTTACCTATTATAGTCTTAGCCTTAGGATGGTGGCTAGTACAGGGCTGAGGTCTCACTCGCTTGCTGTGTAGTGGGGTGAAGTGATAATGGACAGTGCAGGAAAGGTTCCATCAAAACATCCTGTCATGAGCTCTTCATTTTATCCCTCTGAGCTTATCCTTTAATTAGAATATTATAGTTCTTTAGGGAACATTTCAGGCCTCTTTTGTGTGGTACATAGTACCTAACCCTGTGCTAGTGCTCTTTATTTCAGTGTTTAAATCCTAACCCTGGGTGTTCAAGTTATGAGCAGAGTAATATTGTTTCCTCATCTTTGAAATAGAAACAATATATTTCAAGATAAGTGATCAGGTTCAAGTGAGAAGTATTTCTTTAAAAATTTATTAATAGACAATATTTAGGGAAAACTTTCATAAGAGCACTATTTAAATGCTATTTCTCTTATTTCACTGTTTAATCAGCAAAGTGAGTTGAGCCTTTTCACCATTTCATGGTATTCTAGGTAGCCAGTAGGTATTATTTTTTTTTTTAGCAAAAATATTTGGAATCAGAAATATTTTGAAAGTTTGAAAAACTTGCATAGACTTTACCAGTTGAACATCAAAAACTTCTCAATTACAGATTTTGGAATATCTCTAATTTTCAGATTAGGAATGCACAACCTGTATTCCATTAAGTTCCTCTAAAACTGTAGTTAGGAAAAAACTATAAACTTTAATACGTGATATTGGAAACATTTTTTGTAATTTTTTTCACAAGTCAAAGTTAGGAAAAGAGACAGACATATATCATAAATGTCTCATTTGTTAGAAGCGAATACCTTGTCCTTACTCTAGCAGAATTTTCTTGTCCAAGTGTTGGTTCTACAATTCTTGTGTTCGTAACGATAACAAAGAAGAAAGAGTGGTAACTCAGAAAAAGGCAAGGAGTGGCTCTGGCTATCAACTTTTACACAACTGACCATCATCTGATTAGTTCAGTCAACAAGAGAGAAAAAATTGAAATTAGAACCATTAAACCTCTCGTTCTTTCTTTGGAATGCAGAATGTACAGTAGTATCCCTCCTTAGCTACAGTTAATACTCCCCAGGGTGTTATGATTTAGATATGCAGTATCCTACAAAAACTCGTGTGTGAGATAATGCAAGAAGGTTCAGAGGTGTGATGACTGGGTTATGAGAGCTTTAATGCAGTCAGTGAATCAGTCCCCTGATGGAGATTAACTGAGTGGTAACTGAAGGCAGGTAGAGTGTGGCTGGAGGAGGTAGGTCACTGGGGGCATGACTTTGGGGTATATTTTGTCCTTGTTGAGCAGAGCTCTCTCTCTGCTTCCTGGTGCCATGTTTCCAGCTGCTTTCCTCTGCCACACTCTTCTGCCATGATGTTCTGCTTTATCCCAGGCCTTGAGGAATGGAGTCAGCCATCTAAGGATTGAAACCTGTGAAACTGTGAGCCCCCCAAATGAACTTTTCCTCCTCTAAAATTGTTCTTGTTGGGTCTGTTAGTCACAGCAGCAACAAAACAAAACAAAACAAAAAACTAACTAAAATACATGATTTCATTTACCTTTGAAAATATTAAGAGGAGAATTCTAGAAGTAAACAATTCATAAGTTTTAAATTGTGTGCTGTTCTGAGTAGCATGATGAAATTTTGCACTATCCCACTCTGGATGTGATCATCTCTGTGTTCAGCATATCCATGCTGTATATGTCTACCTGCTCACTAATCACTTAGCTGTCTCCATGATCAGATCTACTGTCTCAATATTTCAGTGTTTAACTCTTACCTAGTAGCCTAACACTATGTCACAGTGCCTGTGTCATTGTGACATTTCACATCATCCCAAGAAAAACAAGGGTAAGTATAGTATAATTAAGGGGACATATTCGTATAACTTGTGTTACAGTACATTTTCCCTTGGTGTCCTTGGAGATTGGTTCCAGGACCACCACCACCTCTGTTTGATGATACCAAAATTCAAGGAGGCTCAAGTCTCTTATATAAAATTGCATTCTATTTACATATAACCTGCTCACATCCTCTGGTATACTTTTAATTATGTCTACATTACTTATGGTACCTAATACAATGTAAGTGCTATATAAATATTTGTTATACTGTATTGTTTAGGAAGTATTAGCAAGGCTTTGGGGATGTAGCTCGTTGTAGAGCACTTGTCTAGCATGGATGAGGCCTTGGGTTCAATTCCCAGTACTGAAAAATAAAACAACAAAAAGCCAAAGAAGAACAAAAAGTCCATACATGTTCAGTTCCAGATGCAGTTTTTTTCATCTTTGATCTTTGTATCTGGTTGAATCTGTGGATATGCAACTTGTGATATATAAGGCTGACTGTGTGTTGTTATAATTGTTCTATTTTATTATTGCTTATTGTTGTTACTCCTCACAGTACCCATTTATAAATCCTCATCGTATATATGTATGTGAAGTAAAAATAACAGTTCATGTGGAGTTTGGTATTCTGCTGTTTCAGGTATGCATGGTGGGAAGTGTCTTAGAATGTATCTCCCATGGAAAAGGGGGAACAACTTTATTTTACTTTCAGTTTATCCAATGGTAATATTCCAAATATTTAACGGTTTTTATGGTATAGACATCAAGGAGTTTGGACTGGAGTAGCATATAGGGCTTTCCCTGTCCTGCTAAGGTTAGATCTTTAGTTGTAATATTATAGGATATTTAGGCCTGTGGCCTGTTCAGGTTGCCCATTCATGAGGCACCTGGGAGTTTATCTGGGAAAGGAGCATTTGGGCCCTTTGTTAAACAGCAACTGCTGGCCAACTTGTACAGAAACCCAAGTGTGGCTGTTGAATATCAACCCTGAATTTACCTGAAAGTGTATGTCCAAAACCAGATTTGTCATACTTGGTTTTCAATTTTGTTTGACCAAAACATATTCTTCCATTTTTTTTTAATCAGCTACAGGAGACAGTTGAAAATAACTTACATAACACTAAATACATTTTTAGGAAGGTATAAAGTGTTACCTTTTGTAAATGGAAGTACAGGATCTGGTAAACTAAAAAACTATTTTGAATCACGTTTAATAAACATGATGATTTTAACTCATCTTAGGTATAATATTGGATTTTTATTTACTTAGGTTTATTATAAAAGCAGTATTGAGATTATAGGACCCTAAGTAGTATATGGTTTTAGAAGCACTAATATACATGTATTCATAGATAGGAAAAAAACCTTAAATTATTTCTACAGATAGGTCTCCCTTATCTGTAGTCTGCCATTCAGCTGGTAAATGCCTGAGCTAGGACCTCAGATTCCTGTCCCCTGTGATTTTGCTGTACTCAATTTTTGCTCAGGAGCAATGGTTGTCTTCACAGTCTGTCTTCTTCAAATCATTTTGACCATCACAATGATATATTGCCTTCAAGATAATGTAGTGTGGAAATTATTATTTCTGTTTATAATTTGAGGTAACTAAGGCCCAGAATTTCCTGGTCCCCATCTAATTTCACTCTTTGTGCTAGTTGATGTTAAAGATGCTCCTTGTCACTCTCCCTATGAAACCAGTCAAAGGGATCCTCTGTATTTCTCTGGGTTGCTTAAAGATCATAGTACAGTTCATAGAAGGGCCAGAGTTGTGAACGACATCTCAAATGTACAGGTTGCAAAAGTACCACCAGGGAGAGAAAACTTGATACTTGTGTTTTTACCCTGGTGTAATTCCCTTTTTAAAAAATTAAATGAGAAAACTGAGATCCAGGAAGCAAGCTTACTCAGGAAGACTTTCTCATTAAACTGAGAGTAGGATTAGTAGAACTAATTGAATCCCTTCCATAGTCTACCCATATTTAAATCTTATCCTGTAAGATTCAGACCAGTGCCATTTCTTTCATGTAACCTCTGGAGAAAGAAATATATCTTACTTTATTCTACCTACAGTGGTCTGCTTGACTTTGCAACAATATTTGAATCTAGAATTCTTTTTTTTTAAAAAGCCCCCATACTGGGGATTGAACCCCCACCCTTTTATTTTTCATTTGCTAAGTTGCCTAGAACTTAACAATTATCCTGTCTCAGCCTCCTGAGTAGTTGGAATTAAAGGAATATACCATGCACCACCATACCCATCTAGAAGTTACATTTTTAAGGAGAATCTGTATTTTGGGGTATATGACCTTCGTTAACTGGAAAATTGTCACTATCTTGTGTTTGAATACACTTAAAAATCTGTTTTTATTGCAAAATAATGCATATACAAAAGTGTACAAAACAATTATACATATATATATATAAAAATGAGCAATTATAAAATAACTACCCATGTTACCAACCACCTTCTATGTCACGTTGGAAGTCTGTATAAATCTTGGAGTTAGCTGTTATCCTGACTTTAATGGTAATCACTTTGTTCCTTTTTAATAAAACTAGTTTTCAATTCTTTCATGCAGTTCTAAATATTACAAATTTCTCCTTACTTTTGCCTATTTTAAAGTATGTATTAAAGTGCTTTGTTCATTTTTTTGTTTTTGTTTTCTTCTACCAGGCTGTCTTTTCTTATAATTTCTACAATTTCTGATAGGTTTTGTCCAGAAACTCTTTGTTGTGTTTATGGGTCACCATATCCTTTTGAAGTCAGTACTGTCTTTTCACTCTGTGTTCAAGAAAAGATTTCTTTTTGTTTTTGTTTTGTTTTGAGACAAGGTCTCACTCTGTTTCCCAGGCTGGTCTTGAACTCATAAACTCAAGTGAGGTGTCTTGCCTCAGCTTCCTGAGTTGCGGGGAATATGGGCACATGCCACTGTGCTCTGCTATTGTTTTATTCAAATTTATCAATTATTTTCTTTATGGTTATTGCTTTCTTATGTTGTTTTCTGAATTTCCCCTATAATATCACAAGGATTTTCTGTATTCTGAATGCTTTATGGTTTTGTCTATGTTCGTGTTTAAGGCCTGAAAACTGACCAGAAGTTAGTATTTCTTTTTTTTTTTTTCTGGCTAGTATAAGGCCAGTTTCAGTTTTTCCTTTTCCTTCCTATGGATATCGAGTTGTTCCAGTATTGTTTATTAAAATTCTTTCCTTCCTCTATTTCAGTGACATGCAACTTTTGTCCTAAATTAACTTTACCTATGGCAGATAGTCTTCTAGTTCTCTAGTCTTTCCTATTCGTGTTTTTTATGTTGCTTTACTAGTACTGCTTAATTTTAATGGCTATTTATAATAACTCTTTATATCTGACAGAGTGCTCACACTTTGTTCTCCTTTAATATCACCCTGTTCATTTTTGGCTTTCTGCATTTCCATATACATTTTAGAATCAGTTGGTCAATTTCCACAGAAACTCTTTGGTGATTTTAGATTGAGATTACATTGAATTCATAGCAATTTGGGGAGAATTGGCTTCTTCATAATGTTTATTCTTCAGTTCATATAAGTAGTATATATCTTCATTTGTCTAGGTCTTCTTATGTGTTTCAAAATATTATAAAGGTATCTTTAGGGGCTGGGATTGTGGCGCAGTGGTAGCGTGCTCGCCTAGCATGCATGAGGCACTGGGTTCGATCCTCAGCACCACATAAAATAAACAAAGGTATTGTGTTCATCTATAACTAAATAAAATATTTAAAAAGAAAAGGTATCTTTAGAAGGTTGTCTGTATCTTTTGTTAGATGTATCCTAGTTTAGCAGATTTTCTGGTATACAATGTTAAAAGTTGTATGTCTATATCATAGCAGCAAACAATTTAAAAAGATACAACATGCAATGACATTTATTCTAAATATATTTACAATTAAGGTTTAATCACTGTATTTTTGTGCTTCAAACTGTAAACACTTATGATATTTGATTCTATAAATATTTTGGTGTCCCACTTATTCACCAGTTACTTGTATAGTTGTGTCAGTTATTCAGAATTATGGAATATTCTGATTTGAGAAGTAAGATGTTTTATAGAGTTATTTTATGATGTTGGTAGCTTCTTGAATACACGCTTTATTTAATTATTTCAACAATCTTATAAATGCAGCATTATGATTCCTGTTGTATAGCACATGAAACTTAAAACACAGAGATGTTACTTAAGGTGCCCAATATTGCAGGGCTGAAGTCTTGTGATTGTCTTGAACCAGGCCTTATCTGACTGTGATATTTTCACTGCATTTTGTTATGTATTTGTAACTCCTGAGGGAAACACAGTATTTCAGCATGGGAAGGTAATTGATTATGATAATAAACCTGAAGCACCAAAATACTAATTAATGAATGAATATTTATTTTCTTCTGTTTTATTAGATAAGAAAGTAGATAATACATTTTGTAAAAAATTCATTCAAAACACTAAATGAAGTTTAAGATTTAGTATCAAAATAATTAAAAACTTTATTATCAAAATAGTTAAAAATATTTCCCCCAGTACAAAATATATATGATGCATATAGTATTTATTAATGGTATACATTAAAATTATAATGCTATATTTAAGGACTTTACTTTCTACATAGAGCTCAGTTTTTTTAGGATAGAAAATGTGAAATCTTAGCTTATATTTATATATCTTTTCTCCTTCTGTTAGTGACTGCCACCTTGCCAAATCTGTGGGAGTTTTATGATCTGTTATCCTCTGAGATCTGTGGATTCATTTAACATTTTACTGTGATTTTATTGGTTTTGGAATCAAGAACTAAAAACTGAATATAGTTCCCTATTCATATAACAAGATTTAAGGATGTTTAGTTTTTAAAAGTTCCTTTGGTCCCCGTTAGATTTATTTCTATTTGAGTAATGAGTAGATGGAGGAAAAAACATCAAACACTGCATATAGTTTCTTGAGGTATGTTTTACTAACAAAATCAAGCCTGGTCAATGAAAGCTTTCAGAAAATAGTTTTATGAAAAAAACTTGTATTCTTTAAGATTCAGAGCAGTTTTCCCTGAAATTTAATGTCATTCATACTACTTTTTCTCTTCTTATTTAGTCTCCATTTTTGTTTATTTATTAAAAACATTTCTTAGCTATGTGGAGACTTTTCTGAGTGCTGTCTCCTACTTAGGTGGAGGTCAACAAAATGACAGCTGGAAACACTCTAGATTGTCTGTCCTGAAGGCCAGGGTGGAATGAAAGAAAAAGAAGTAACTGTGGTTGTGATATTCTGTTGTATTCTTTCAACTCTTTTAATAAGATCATGGTATGAGCAACGTTTTTAAAATTGAGTTTGCAGCCCATTGATGGATCATGGATAGATTCATATCATTGCAATCAGCATTTGATTTAATGAATAGATATATAATAATATGAAAATGAATTTAAGATATATATGTATATGTAAATTTAAGAAAATTTCAAATTGGATAAGGAAATTAGGAAAATTAGTGTGTCACACATAATAAGGGAAGTATTCATGAATTTAGTATCAGTTCACAGATACACACATACATATCAAATAGTGAGTAAGTTGGAATTCAGTCCAGGAAATAAACCACATGCATTTTAAACAGGAAGATATTTACTAAAAGGGGATTGTGTGTCTTCACAATTGTTGGAAGGTCTAAAATATGGTTTCTATTTCTTTGCTGCTGGATTGACTTCCAGAGATTACAGAACTAACCCACTGAAGAACTGCATATGCCTAAGATGGTTGCTGTGCTATGAGTTTAAGAATACACTTCCCTGACTGCAATCTAGTGATCAGGAAGCCAGAATTAAACTAGTGCTTCTGTGGTTACAAATACCGCTTGACACTGAGAAAATTGGAGAGTGCCACAATAAGCAGTGATGTGGAAAAACCTCACATTTCCTTGTCTTTGTCTGCAGTTGGAGCAGCCAAGAGGGTGCAGGAAAGAGGACTCTATTTCACTTTTGCTTTCATCATCTTAAATGATTTGCTTCTATTTGCAGAACCTAATTTTCATCCAGAATTCTAAGTGCAAGAGAAATGTTTTGGCTTATTAACCTTTCCAGCTGTATAGATTGAGGGTAGAAGGGCAGATAAAAGAATCCGTACACAGTATTCAAGTCAGTTCACCCAATTGATTTCTTAGCATTCATACACACTCTTCTACTTGTGCTGAGGTTTCCAACAGTAATAATAGTGGCAGAAACATGCTGCTGTCACTCATATATAGGAAAATGAGCCCGTTTCTTCCCCAAAGGGAGTTAGAGCAAAGTCACTGGACCCAAGGAACAGATTTTGTTGTGCAGGAGAAATGAGATGCATGTTATAGTATTTGCATTTGCTTTAATGCCTGTAATCTCAGCAACTCTGGAAGCTGAGATAGGAGGATCCCAAGTTCAAGCCCAGCCTCAACAACTTAGTGAGACCCTATCTCATAAATAAAAAAACAAAACAAAACAAAAAACAAAAAAACCCCACAAAAAAACAAAATGAACTATTCTGAAGTAAAAGAGAGAGAAAAAGATGATTGGCCATAACTGTTGGTCATTACCGAGAGTGAACTACAACTAGTGGTCCATAATTTTTCTCTTTTTGTATATGTTGGGAATTTTCCATAATTAAATTTTTAAAATATACATAAATGTACATATTTGCGCATGCTTGTTTAACTGAAAAAGAAAAACTGTAGTTTACTTTTGGGAAGAAGTAATTGGTGGAGCATTGAAACAAACAGAGCTACAGCAGTAAAGAACCATACAAAGAAGAGCTTTCTGAAATTTTTTACTTTAGTCTTTGCATTCACAAACGTAAAGCCTTGCCATGCTCAGCCTCTTATTTTAAAATGAAACTGCTACCTGGGGTTATAATAATAATTATTAATACATGTTATTACCAAAAAGTGACTTCACATCCCCTTGAATGAAGTAGGACTAGAGGGGTTAAATGATGGATGCAGTGTATTACATGTGAGAAGTCTCAAGGCTGGATAATACTAGATTTGCACTATGGTAATATACTTAATTTGTTATCAGTCATTAACACCTTTGAATGTGCTCTATTTATACATTTTCTTCCCTTACCCCCTGTGGAGAATGAAGATCTGAAAAAATGTGTGTGTGTGTTCAACACTGTATTAATACAAAAAGTGGATCTTGAGACTTCTAGTTTCATCTCTGACATTTCAAGACCTTGAAAGTCGTAAAGTCCTTAAACTAAAAAACTCACTGACTTTTCTTGGGCCCACCAGAGAACTGAGGTTATAGAGCAAATCACCACCCTGAAAACTGGAGAGACAGAGGTATATCCAGAGAGTATTAGCCAAGCTCACCTTGCCTGAAGAAGCTACTAGAGCTCCAAACTAGTAGGAGCACTTAAATGGTAATTCTGATAAGTTGCTGGAGGCTGAATAGGCAGGAGGTGAGAGTAACTTTTGCTTTCTCACTCCGTTCATGGGCTTTTCCTATAGAGATCCTTCTGTGTTCTCACAATGAAGGGTCTGAGAATGGTCTCTCATGGCTCTGGCTATAGAGGAGTGGTCCAGTAATCATACTTAAATATACCTAGACCCATTCCATAGAAACTCTACTCTCCTGGGAGAAAGACTATCAGAGTCTTATCCCATGCCACAGGAATAAGATATTCCTCTTAGGTTCTCTATAGCCTTGCTGCCTCACCCGAGGAACTAAGGGAAAAAATATCCATGATGAATTAAAAGTCACAGGCCAGATATGGGCTATTAAAAGACAGGTTTAATCAGAGATTATAGATTGCTCCTCTGTGCCCACGCTTCACTACCATACTAACTGGGCTCTGGTATAGCAACAGCAGACTTGTTTTGCAGACTATAGGTAGAAGACCTGCAGGACACAGCCCTCCTGTGAGGAAGAGTGAAGAGGGGAGACAAATAGGGTACTAGAGGAAGGATGCGCCCAGCACCTATGGCCACAGCAACCAGTAAACAGTCCATCGCACAGCCAGCTGAACATAAATCTTCACACTAAAGGTCTGTTTACCTCGTTCCAGTTTTCAAATACAACACATATGCTTTCTACAGAAAATTATAAGGCATGCCAAAAGGCAAGAAAAAATAAAACCAAAGTCTGAAGAAACCAAGCAATCATTAGAACTATACTCAGATAATAAATTGGAATTATCATAGGACAGGAATTTAAAATAACTTATTAATATGTTAAGGTCCTAATTGAAGAAGTAGATAGCATGCAAGCACAGATGGGTTATGTAAGAATGGGGATGGAAACTCTTAAGAATCAAGAGTAAATGCTAGTCATCAAAAACTGTCACAGAAATGAAGAACATCTTCTGTGCATCAGTAAATGGTGATGTGACTGAGGGGAACTTAATTTGAAGATAGGTAGATAGAAGTCTTATGTGTTGAAATGCAGAGGAAAAGAAAAAGAAGAAGAGGAAGAAAAAGCTGAGCAGACCATTCAAGAACTGTGAGACAGTTTTCGGCTTTTTACCTATCCATAATTGGAATGTAAGAAGAAGGAGAAAAGGAGAAAGGAGCAGAGGAAAAAATATTTGGAGTGATAATGGCCAAGAACTTTCCATCATTAATGACAGAAAACCACCAGAGAATACTGGGTGGCACAAATACCAAAACCAAGTAGACAAATAAGCAGAAACAATAGACCAACAAATCCTTGTCATGTTGAAGTGGCCAAAGACTAACGAGAAAATCTTGAAATAAGTAAGAGGGTCTAAAGAACCCACCTTACCTATAGAAGAACAAGGATAAGAAAGGTGATTTATAAAGGAAGGATGCATATATTTAATGACATGTATTTATTTATACTTTAAATCTTACATGGATATTTTAAATGCCTGTCATGTGGCATGTTTTATGAAAGGTGATAGAGTAAAAGTAAGATCTAATACCTTCCTTCTCCCATAGCCAAGTACTTAAAATCCAGTAAAGGGTAAGAAAAGAATACAAATAATACTATTAATAATAACAGTCATAAGGCATTGCAAAGAAATACAAAAGGAAAAGTGTTATGTAGGGATTAAAGATAGCATGGCTGAGTGGGTGAGGTAGATCTTGAATGTGTTAAGCAGGTATTTTACTTATTAGCAAACAGCTTCCTTTTCTGTTGTGCACAGGACATGGTTTGTCATTTTCCTTGTGTCTCTTAAAACTTGTCATCATCTTCTTCACATAAGTATTACTTCATTGAAAAAGTAGTGACCATAGAGAATTTAGGCCATCTTTATTGCCACCATTTCCCTCATGCACATCAGTTTTCACCAGGCACTGTTCATTTTCAGCAGAAATTGTCTGACATGTTTTTCTGTTTCTGTTCTATAGTTACCACCTCAAATCTGGTTTGTCTGCATGGTTATTTTGATGATCCCTTTACTTTATACCACTTTCTCAGCATCCTATGCATTCTTCATAAAAAAGATTAATCCTGTCTCCTCCTGCTTCCAGATCCTCTGTTCTTCTCACATTGCCTGTAGAACAAAATCTACCTCTTCAGCTTTTCTTTCAAGGACCTTCATCTTCTACCCCAAACTGTGTTTTGCGATTTCTGAGATGTTATCCCATGAAATATTTTCCAAACTTATTTGACAGAAATATCCATTTAATGTCTCCTGGGTCTCTAACGTTTTGCAGAGCACAGTTTGGGAAATGCTGGGCTTGGAAGAAGAATGTGAACATTTGGAAGCGGGAACAGGAGGGAAATGCATCACTAAGGTCGTCTCAGTAGTAATAAGCATGGAGAATAGGCCAGCTGCATATGAGGTCATGACATACATTAGTAGACAAGCCTCAAAATGCTGGTTTCTTCTCCAAGATTTTTGGAGTGATCCCCTGTGTCTGTTTATAATCTGCAAAGACTCTGTCATGCGGAAAAATAGGAGGAAAAACCCTTCCGCTCTTAATCTCAGGAGAAAAAAGATTTTAACCATGTTTCTGGAAACTTGCATTGGCAGAATTTAAGCTCTTCCAGAGAGCTCAGTTTTATTTCATTTATAGTTATATTTCATCTTGACAGTGTGAGTGTAGGATTATTTGGCAAATTTGAGAAGAATAATGTGTTTTCATTTCTTATGAATTTTTTATGCTGCTTTTTTATAGCCTCCCTAAAACATTATTTACATTGATCCAATTGTCACTCTAAAATATGAATGTATACTTGGTAGTGTAGCTATCACAAAAGCTCTAGCTCATTCAGTATTCTTTTATTTGTAATTTCTTAGACTGGAAATCACTTGTTTTACTGAAATAAGGAAAATTGAGTATTCATGGTCATGTCCTAAGGAGTACTGTATTACTCCAAAGTGACATGGCACATCAAAACTATTAACTCTAGATTATTATTACGTATTATGTTTTAGTTAGTATATTATAATAATTTAAAATTCTTTGTTTCTTTATTTTTTGGTACGACTTCCAGATCCTGTGCTATAAGGCCAATTTGAGAGGCTGACCACTCATACTGGGTGGTACAAATAGAAGCGATAACTACTTAGGACCTCTGTGTGGTTAGGGGCAAAACACGTGGCATGGCATGTGAGACATCAGTAGGATCAAAAGACTATTTCTAGGCTTCACTCCCTAGTCGCAGAGGGTCCTAACATCCATCTGGTTTCAGGCATGGTTATTGCTGAGCCTGTGGGTAATAGCTGTCACTTGGGCTGTCAGAGAAGGCAGGTAGCTAGGTCTGCTCTTAGTATCCCCAGGGAGCTCCTAGTCTAGTTGTGTGTGAAATGTACCTAGTGTTTAAGCATCTGACTTTAAGATCATTCCCTAAGTATTGACTTTTCTGAAGATACAGCATCACATGGAAATGGAGGTGGAAGTGTTTAGGGAATTCAAAATGCAAATGTGCAGTCCCCCCCCCACCCAAAATTTGGCTTAAAAATCTGAAATTACCATTATGCTACTAATTTTTGAAATCATTATGCTTTATTAGAAATGTCAGAAAGCATGTCTCTTTAATAAGAGATTTCTTTCTTTTTTTACATAAAATGAGTTTAAGCATGCTTTCTTATGATATTGTTTCATACTAAGGTGTCTGTACCACTTTTAGTAATCAAATGAGAGAATCACATTTGGGTAAAGCCATTCTTCATTTATGATGCCTTGACAAATAATCTATACACTGTGATTTATTGATATTTCAGACTGCTGGAAGTTTTTTCTTTTTTGTTTTTTTTAAATGCCATCTCCAGGTATCTCCTTCTATTCCTGTCCCACATACCTGTTCTTCAGAGTATATAATGGTGGGGACCTCATGATATCTTCATCTGAAGTAAAAACTTTTTGTTAATGTCGAATTCATTCAGTAGGTTGTTCATGTTATTTTCATGATCAAGAAAAAGAGGTAATCAGGCTTCCAAAAAACAATACTTGCAGCATGATCCACTTGTTGAAACAAATTTCATGTTGCAATAATTAGTTTAGGTGATTAACTCTAATTTTGGAATTACTATATTTTCTGGTACATAAAAAATATACTTTGCTGAAAGATGTTTCTGTGAGGGAGAGAAAAACTCCTACCCTTTGAAGATTGTATAATTAAGTCTGTGAAATAAAGTGACAGTAGACAGATTTATAGGGGAAAAGCCATTTTAACTATGTGCATATGCATGGGAGCCCTACAAAATAGGAGACTCAAAAGAAGCAGATGGTTGAAGTTTATAATAGCATCCTGAGCCACAGAAAGGAATAGGGCATGGGGGCTTCTCTGGGGAAGGTGATCACAAGTTCTGGGAAGGTGAGGGGAAGAAATGTATGAATTAATAAAGTTGTTGGGATTTTTGTTTTTAAGTTGTAGATGGACGCAATACCTTTGTTTTGTTTATTTAGTTTTTTTATGTGGTGCTGGGGATCAAACCCATTGCCTCATGCATGCTAGGCAAGTGTTCTACCACTGAGCCACAATCCCAGCCCGGGATTTTGTTGTTGTTGTTATGTAGATCAGTCTCTCAGGTAATAGAAGTTGTCTGGCACAGCCCTCAGGAAAATAGGCAATGGCCTGTGAAGATTTTGTGGTGTTGATTGATCTTCAGTCTCTTCTGGGATATTTTTTGGTTGGTCAGATTTCCTGGGAGGAGAATCTTAATAATTGCATTCCCTTTTGGAGGATCTATCTTTAGGAACTCCCAAGAAATCTCTCCCTGTACTTTCTCTTCCCTGGAGAAGGAAGGACAAGACAGGAGGATAGGAGAAGGTACCAGAGAACTTGGTTCATCAGGCTGCTTCTCAGGCCCTTCAGTCTTCTTAAGGCAAAGTAATCAGCATGCTATGCTTTGTTTTCTAAGTCCCAGATACTTTTAAGACAGATTTTTTCCCCCAATAATATATTGCCTACACAATTTCATTAAAGAACCATATTTTAAAAATCTTTTTCCTACACATAGGTAAGAGATAGAAATTTAGCTTCTGTAGGTCACAGTAACTTGTATTTTTTTAAAAGACTGCTAAATTAAGTCTTTACTTCACTTTCTTTAAAACTATATTTTTGTGTTCTTTTGTGATATTTCCATCACTTAAGGGAATGAGATTTCCAATTAAATTCTAGAGAGACTTAAATTCCCCTTGGGTTTTCTTTCACTTTGGGTATGCGTATGCTATAAAGTAATTAGTGGTGCCTCATTAAGATAATACAGGCAAAGTGGTAGGATTTACTTCAGTCTTAAATAACTTCTGAGAAAAAACAGACACATTCTACTAACTACTCTTTTTTGTGCTTCCTATGAAATTAAAATATTTTGGATAGTACATACATAATATGCAGCACAAATGAATGAAAAACTATAAGTGTTGTATTTCTCCAATAATAAATGGTTAAAACAATTTCTAGACCCAGACTTACCTTTTTTTTACCACCCACTGACTGCCCCAAGCCATTTATTTTCTATTCCTAATTCTATTTTGCATCTTGGTAATTCTTCCCATTTCTCTCCTTTAATACCTAAGTTTCTCATTCACTAAATTGCTTGGGTTTTCAAGTAATTCAAAGGTAAGATTTAGTGGATCAGTTTTAGCTTGACCAAGATTTAAATTCCACTTAAAAGAATAATAAGTCAGAGACATTGCGTTTCAGACTTTGACTGAAAAGGAGAAAAATCAAAAGAAACCTTACTTGGTGAGGGGGAAATGAGAAAGTTACTGCCTTTTAGTTGTTTGTAGTTAATTTCCGTCTGGATTCCCCCGTGACTGCTTTAAACTGCTTCCCCTCTCCTCAAGTCCTGAAAACACACTTTATCCATCATCCTCACTTCCTATTTACTAAAAGATTGAGGCCACCTGAAGTGAATTCCCTCTTTCCTTCTCTTCCACCTTAGCTGTTGTTCTATATCATCACTCATGCTTTTTTTCTCTTTCTACCATATGTAAATAATTGTAGTTTAAAAGAAAAAACATGGGTTCCTGTGATAGCATTTAAAAGATCAAGAATATTACCTCCATTTTCTGTTGTCAATTCGAAAGGCTCTAACAAGATTAAAAGAGAAATGTGAAAATGGTTTGTAAAAAAACTGCAATAAATAAGTTTTCCATTGTTTGATTTTGATATAGTTTGAGTCAATTTTTGTTGGAATGGATTTGGTTTAAAGGATGGTAGCAAAATTTGAATGGACTCAGTAAACAGCAACAAAACCGTGAAAAGAACAGAAATAGGTATTAAGGGCAAAGTTGAAAAGGCTTTGGACTTAAATTAGGTAAGATGGTTAACTCCTAACTTCAAGCATGTGAAATAATATATTGATAAAACTGCTTTATCTTCTCAAAAATCAAGTGGAGAAAATGGGTTTTAATTGGAGCCATAGAAAATGATTAATTTTAATTTCTCAACTAAAAGGGCTTATGCTAAACATGGTAACAGGCTTCTACTAAAGGAGACTGTAGAATTCTCTTGGATACTCTTCTGAAGCAGATGACTTGATGGCCTTTTGGATTCTGCTATTTTATAACATTGAATCATTGACCAGCACGTGAAGCCGTTCTTTTTTCTTTTCTGTTTTACTTAAATTCTTAATTAATATGCACATTTTCTAAGATACATTTTTAGAAAATACAGAGATCTGAATGGGTAATAGTTGGGGTGAGTCCGGAGGATTCTGTCATGAATTTCTGCTTTGGGGGACATCAGGGACTTTTTATTTGCTATTGCCTTCTCTACTTGATCTTAGCCAAAAGGCCAAGAGCTAATGCACCGATTTCTCTCCTTTCTTTTCCAAATACCAGTTTTTAATTGCTTGTTTGTAATAATCTACCTCTTTAATTAAATGAGACCAGTGATAAGAGCCCACAGATCCTCAAATTTAAAAAGCAGATAATCTGGTCTTCTGATTCCTGCATTCCCAAATTTTTCTCTAATGTTTATAACCACCTTAATTCGTAAAGTCGTCTTTCCTTGTTCCTTCTCAGAGAAACAATGATCTGCAGCCACCTGTGATCACTGAGCCAGATGTATTGTGATATTTGTAATTGAAAGCTTTTTGTATGTCCTGGTTGTGGTGTTGGCTCCTCTCCCAGATTTGTGGATTCCAACAATGGAGTAATTGTGGAGAGTAGAGAGGGACCAGTTAAAGCCCTCCAGAGGCTGTGTAACACACCATTGTTGGCAGTCACTGAGAGTTATTTCACATTTACCTCCGAGGGGGTTATAGTGGCTCCAGTCCCAACATTAAAGTCAGCATGCCATCTCTTTGCATTGTCTTTAGTGGCATTTTACTTCTATAATATACGTGAAGAAATGAGTAGGGACTAGTGGATTTTTTTGGGAATAACTATTTTATAATCCATTTTTAGTTGTATACTATGTCAATTACAAAGATCCACCAATACAGTTTCAGTCTTCAAATGATAATCTTTTAAGTCCCTTTTTTCAACCGATTATAAACATTTTATTTGTTTAAAATTCATTTCTTAGACCATAATAGCTTCAGTTCTCCAGGATCTCCTGTGCCTGTTTTGAATAAGTTCATTGTTTATTCATAGTAAAGAATGATTCTGATACTGTTTTGTTGTAAACATTGTTGAGCGCCCTGACATGCTTGCTTGTGGAACCACGGAGTCCTTTCTGAGGGCACCTTCTGTTAGGCTACCTTCGCTGAAACTGAGGAAGGAGATTGTGAGGGGTTTTCACGGCCTCATCAGGGTATTTTAACTTCCTTAAGTTTTCCACATGGATTTGCAATGACTTTGGCCAGCTATGGAGCTGGATTCATTGGTGTCTATTTTATCTTTTGCCTTATAGTATGAGGTACACATTTAAAAGGGACACATTGTTGGGGCAGCTTATTCTATTAGGCCTTTGTAGTTGGAAGTAATCCATACAGAAGGCATTGGAGGTTTAAAAAAAAAGTATGCTGTTGGCTGAACAAATGGATCAAACTATAACTATAAAAGACCTGCTGGTTAATAAATCTTTCCTGTTTTTGCTTAGAGTGCGTTTTTATTTGTATGATCAAACTAGAATGAGACCTAAGTTATATTAGGTTGAATATTTATTTTAAAAAGAAATAAGGTTGAATATTTATTTTAAAAAGGAACAAGTTGTTTACAGAATGAAAAAAGGACTTCATTTTATTGTTTTATTCCTCATCTGATTTTACTTACAACAAAATGTACACTGATGAAGTCTGGCACAAAACTGGCTATAGTACAAATATTGACATTTATTTCTCATTGACTAAGATGATAAAAATTCAGGAGCATTTCCCTTCTTAATTGTTGGCATCCATTAAATCTAATTTAGGGCTTCTTGTATCATGACCCATTTATTTATCATTTTTAAAAGTATTCAGTAACCAGCACTTTGGGAGGCTGAGACAGGAGAATCACGAGTTCAAAGCCAGCCTCAGCAAAAGCAAGGTGCTAAGCAACTCAGTGAGACACTTTTTCTACATAAAACATAGAATAGGGATGAGGATGTGGCTCAGTGGTTGAGTACCCCTGAGTTCAATTCCCGGTGCCAAAAAAAAAAAAGAAAAAAGAAAAAAGAAAGTAACATTAGAATTTTTTTCACCGTGAAATCTATTTTAATTATTTTGTTTTTATTGATGTGTATATCAGTTATTTAGAGTATAGTCTTTCTACCAGTTTATAAATACTACAAGTAAACACATCTAGGGCAGTTCTAAGTCATGTCCTACAATGTTCTGAACAACTGACAAAGAAAGTAAAGCAAACAGAAATAAGCACAAGGATAATTCAGCCAGGCCCTGAGCTCCTGTGACTGTTGGCTGTTTGTATAATCTCAACCCCATGCCATGCAGAAACAGGACCTACATAGGAGGATGCAGAAGGCCACATGCGAAGTTAACCTTATGCACAGCTTCCAGGCCTTAGAAATGAAAACATTTTATTTTAGGAATGAAGATTAGATAGAATCATTCCAATTTATTTTGGGGAATAGAGGTCAATTTCTATTCCCAAGGGATGAACTACTAATCTGGGAAGTCGTCAAAATAATTTTTTCTTTCTTTTTTTCCCTCTTCCTCTTCATGAAAGAATCTTTTTCTTTTCTTCTATCTCCTTCTCTTCCTCCCCCACCTCCCCACCCACCTCCATTTTTTAGAGTAGTTTTAGGTTCACAGTAAAATTGAGTGGAGAATTAAGAGATTTCCCATATATCCTCTGCTCCTGGTACTCTCAGCTTCCCCTACTATC
Organism: Geosciurus inauris; assembly: GCA_004024805.1. Taxonomy (NCBI): domain Eukaryota; kingdom Metazoa; phylum Chordata; class Mammalia; order Rodentia; family Sciuridae; genus Geosciurus; species Geosciurus inauris. The sequence goes on from PVHX01000130.1 coordinate 71,352, forward strand.
AACATCTTACATCAGAGTGGTACATTTTTACAATCAGTGAAACTACACTGATGTGTCATTAAGAGCCATAGTCAGTAGTTTATATTAGGGTTCTCTCATGGCACTGTGTACTCTATAGGTTTTGACAAATGTGCAGTGACATGTGTCTACCATTATAGTATCAGAATAGTTTTATTGCCCTAAAAATCCTCTGTGCCCTGTGTATTCATTTCTTCCTCCCTGCTAATTCCTGGTAATCACTGGTCTTTTTACTGTCTCCTTAATATTGCCTTTCAAAAATGTCTTATAGCTTGAATAATACAGTATATGGCCTTTTACTTTGTACTGTACATTTAAACATTCTTCATGTCTTTTCATAACTTGATAATTAAATATTATTTCTGAAAAATATCCTATTGTCTGGATATACCATGGTTTATTTATCATTTGCCTACCAAAAGACATCTTGGTTGCTTCTAAGTTTTGGCAGTTAGGAATAAAACTGCTATAAACCTCCATGTGCAGGCTTTTGTGTGCACATAATTTTTGATTCATTTGTACAAATCCTAAGGAGCATAATTGCAAGATATTAAAGTAACGGTGTATTTAGTTTTGTGAGAAACTGCCAAGTTTCCAAAGAGGCTGTACTAGCAACGAATGAGAGTTCTTGTTGCTCCATGTCCTTAAAACCATTTGGTGTGGTTGTTGTTTGGGTTTCAGCCATTCTAGTACGGGCATTCCTAGCACATTGTTTTAACTTGCAGTGCCCTAATGACATATGATGTGGAGTATCTTTTCATCTGCTTATTTGCCATCTGTATATCTTCTTCTTTTTTTAAATTTTTTTTAGTTGTAGATGGACACAATATCTTTATTTATTTATTTTTATGTGGTGCTGAGGATCGAACCCAATGCCTCATGGATGGGAGGCAAGCACTCTACCATTGAGCTACAATCCCAGCCCAGCCGTCTGTATATCTTCTTTGGTGAATAATCTATTCAGTTTTTCTTCATGTTTTTCATTTTTTTATTGAATTTCAAGGGTTTTATTTTAGATAACAGTTATTTATTAGATATAGCTTCTGCAAGTATTCTACTAGACTATGGTTTATCTTTTCGTTTTCTTGATCTTGTTTCACAGAGCAAAAGTTTTACATTTTAGTTTTAAACTTATTAATTATTTCATGGCTTGTACCTTTGTGGTACATCACACTTAAGGTTCTCTAGATTCTCTCTTATGCTATACTGTAGGAGTTTTAGAATTTCATGGTTTACTTTAGATCTATGTTCCATCTTAAGTTAATTTTTTTGAAGGGTATAAGGTTGTGTCTCAATTCTTTTTGTTTTTTTTGAAGGGAGAATCCAGATGTTTCAACACCATTTGTTGAAAGGACTGACTTTTCTCCATTGAGTTGATTTTGCTCCTCTGTGAAAGATCTGTTGAGTATATTCATGTGGGTCTGTTTCTGGGCTCCCTCCACTGATCCATTATCTGTCTTCAACTTAGACCATGGTGTCTTGATTGTTGTTTTATAGAAAGCCTTGAAGTTGGATAGTTGTAGACCTCCAAGCTTATTCTTCTCCTTCAATATTTTTTGGCTATTCTGGGTCTTTTGCTTCTCTATATAAATTTAGACTCCGTTTGTTTATTCCTTAGAAAAAAAGTCTTACAGGGATAATGATTACCTTGAATCTACAGATCAAGTATCAGGGTATCATGAACTGATACCTTTATATATTAGATTTGAAAAGATGGATTGAAGTTCTCAAGTTTGATAGAGGTGGGAAAGTAATTTCAGCCAAAGGAAATAGCATGTGCAAATTTACTAAGATGTGATAAAAATGCTATTTTCTAGTGTTACCTGATGTGGTACTACTGGAACATGTATTGTTCACGGACCAAAGATGAAACTGAAGAAATAATTGGAAGTATTTGGAACCCAATTACCAAAGATATCGAAACAAAAAAAATTTCAACTGTGGCAATAGCTATTCATTGAACATCTACACAACCAGATGAATTGCCTCTCTCCACTATTAAGGAAGAGTCAGGCAAGAAAGAGTTTTATATCAGGGAGACTTGTGAACTGGCTTAAAAATTGTTTCACCAAATGTAGAGGGTTGTTTGAAATAAAACAAGAATGAGAAAGCAGTCAAGTCTAGAACCTAATTTAGTAGTTCAACGGAGGGAATGGGGGAAAGTGAAAATATTGGAGAGTTAATTACAAGGTGGAATGGGACCAATGGTTAGAAATTAGAAGGTAGCAATCACAGTTCAGTTCACAGATAGGAAAATCCTGTGGATAGTGTTGGCATCTTGTAAGAAAAGGACCATAAGCGAAAGAAATAAGGGTATAGAGGAAGATAATGAGTTTCATTGTAGATATTTTGAATTTTAGACACTTGTTTAACGGCCATAGGATTTTGCCTTGGATGTACTGCTAATTTGGAAAGCTGAAGCAAGTTAATACTGGTCAGTATGGTAATGGTGATAATAACCCTTGATTTCAACTTCTGTGTTGTACAAAGTGTGAGTCATTTATATTCCATCATTTGATCCTCACAACAGTCCTAGTGAGAAGGTGTCAGTGGTGGTTCCACTTTACAGATGAGCAAATGGAAATTTACAAAGATTTACAGAGATTAAATTATTTCCTCTGGAGCTCAAAGCTAATATGTGGCGTAGAGATTACAATCCAGTTCTTTTGACTTCCAAAAGTCAATCTCTGTAGGCAGTACATTCAACGTCCTCTCCAGAAAAAGAATAATAAATATTTATGACTTAGGTTTGTCCCATCAACTTTCACTAATTTCATTTATAACCCACTTTATGGCTTCTGAACATTATTAAACTAAGACCTTTTTTTGCATCTGCTACTTTTCCCTGTCCCACCTGAATACCATCCTGTTTTCTGGTTGGCTGACATATGATTATAAGAATCTCTTTGGCTTTCTTCCATTAGCATTTTTTAAATGCATTCTTTCCATGCTGAAGAAGTTTTATAACAGATAGTGGCAACTTACACACTTCTTTAAAAAGTATTAATTTATAACTTACATATACAAATGATCCTATTTGAAGCAGTAGTATAAAGGAAAATAAGAAATGAATAAAAGCCAACAGCCCACTTTACATCTCAGTTTTTCCAGAAAACCTCTTGCAAGAAGGCACAACAGTGATTTCTACCATGAATGTGGGTGGTGGATACTTTTAAGGGTTGTATGAATCTTAGTGTTGAATACAGGTTAAGTTAATCATATGTGACTCACACATGTATTTTTTCTGCAACTTTGTAGAAGCTATCCAATTCAATGAAATGCATTTCTACAGCTAACAAATTTATAGCAACTTTTTGATCATTATACCCACTCTCAGTCAGCTGGTGTGTCCACCATCAAGAGCATTCTTCTGTATTTCTATTAAGCTCCTGCTAGATTACTTCTCAAAGAGTTTATCCTGCCTATTCTCACCTAATAGTTAGAATATTATCTTTCCTGTGAGTCCTAAGTATTGACTTACCTTTCAAAATTAAAGTTTTTCTGTCATTGTTATGATGACCAGCTGCTTTCAGCGTGGGCCTTTTCTACCTTTGTGTTTTCATCAAAGGATTTTCATTTCATTATCTGAATAGTTTTATTATGATACCAGCTTGTGTTATCTTATTAACACAAATTATGTTTGCTCAAAAGAAATAAAATCCTTTTGAATGATTAAAAATTAAACATTTGTGACTAATTCAAAGCCAGAGCAGTTCATAAAAGTACAACTAAAAACTTTTTTTTCTGGAAAATGTTTATTTAATGTTTCTGAAAATTTTGCATTGAGGCCCTTTTAGGTAACAGTTCATGGAAACTAGCAATAGTTTTAATTTGCCTGATTGTTTTATGTCACTGTGTTGGCATTTGGAGAGTTAGAAGTACATATAGAAATTTGTTTGGAATGTATTTGTCAGGATGTTATTTGGTAATGCTGGATAAAGTATCTTATTTTTATTAAAAAAAAAAATATTCGCTGTAGTGCTTCTTCTTCGTCGTCGTCTTCTTTTTTTTTTTGGTACTGGGGATTGAACTCAATCACTGAGCCACATCCCCAGCCCTATTTTGTGTTTTATGTAGAGACAGGGTCTCACTGAGTTGCTCAGCACTTCGCCATTGCCGAGGCTGGCTTTGAACTCACGATTCTCCTGTCTCAGCCTCCCAAAGTGCTGGGATTACAGGTGTGTGCCACTGCGCCTGGCTGTGCTGCTTCTTTTATAAGACAGTGAACTTATGTTTCTTAGAATAATAGAAGATTGATTAATAGTTTTCAATATTTGATAAATTGCTAAAGATATTAAAATTAGTACAGTTTCCTTAAAATCTGGAAAGTCCGCTAGCCTGCTGAGCATAGCAAGTTGCTGCAGAGCTTACCATGGATTTAGTGTTTCAACTATTTCGTTTTCTCTTTTTGTTCTTTTCCTATTGACTATACCTGAACTAGCAAAATACCCAGATCATTTCAACAGTTACTTTATTCTCACAAGATTTGGCATCCCTGTTTTTTTGCCTGTATTTTCAAAGTATTATGTCACATATAATTTGCTATTTGACTTTTGTCTTTTGGTTCTCAGACTGTGGGTATTAGAAGCTATAATGACATGGACATATCTTAGCATTTACGTCAAAGGATTTAAAAATATTAAATTATTGCATTTCCTCCTTCTAAAAGGGTGTTCTGCCAGTGTCTCCTCTTCTCTCTGAAGTCCAGTTCTTCTGCTTTCTCAATTATTGGCATCACTCAACAAGCAGGAACTTAAGAAAGCCATCTTGGAGTCATTTTCCATTCTCCTTTTCCTTCAACTTCTGTGTCCAATTCGTTGCTAAGTGCCATCAGTTCTACGTGTGCAGTTTCTCTTTGACCTCCACTCCTTTCTCTCGTCATTCTGTGTCGTACTCCCTTTTCTCCTTTCTACTCTGGAAGAGTGCAGAAGACCATGACTTGTCTGCTGCTCCTAATCTCCCCTTTTCCACATCATTGACTAAGCCCCAGAACAGTCTTGAGTATGAGAAACCTGCTGTCTTCATAGAGGCTGTGTGTCACTGCTGTGTGGCAGGGCTGACAAGACTACTCTCCACAACCCTCGTGGGAAAGGGGCTCCCTTGAAATGTTCTTCGTAGTTCTGTTCTCTGTGTTAAGATGGATGTGAAGGGACTTGTTGTTTAAGGAAGAGCATACAAAATTTGCCAAAATCAAATCTGAGGGAGGGGAAGGGAATTGTGTTATGGCTCTTACAATAAGACATTGCTATGGGCTTGTCATTATTTTACATGGCAGAGGAAATTGAGAGTAGAATGAATGTGGCTGGTGCTTGAACCTCACATTGAGGAAGTATATTTACATTTTACTCAAGATATAGTTGGCTCTGGGGAAATCTCATTCGTGGTACATGAAAGAAATATTGCAATAAAATTCAATTTTTTAAATTTCTCAAGACTATTAAAAATAAAAATACTGTTTAAAGGGACAAAGAGAGCTCTTAAAATGTCCGCTGAACCCAGAATCTGCGAGCCACTTGTCGCTCTGCTCTGTGCGAGTATGTGGTATAGGCTATAGAATCTTGCCCCATTTAGGCTCCTCCTTGTCAAACTTTGGAAGCCTCATCAGCTGCTCTACATGGGTAGCAGGCAGTAGCTTAGAGAAACGAAAATGTGTGCTGTGGAACACGCCTAATAAAATACATCATAGAGTGCTCTCTAGAAACATAGAAGAGTTCAACTGAGGTAGGCATTGAAGATAGAAAAGTCCTGCAGAGAGATCACAAAACCATGTGTAGTCTCAAATAGTGGAAGCACATGCTAAAAATGGATACAGTAACCATACATGGAGAGCTTACATTGGATGTGTAGAGAAGTGTGACATTTTAGAATGTGCATGCTGACCAGATAGAGTAGCTCACTGTGGCTTTCTCTGATGGTTTCTCTCTGTATTTTGGATTTAGTTCTACATTACCATGTCCATCTTACCATGTGTTTTCTGAACTAGGGTGACCATCTGATATATTGTCAAAATTAGACTTTTCTTCAGAGTGAAAGGAAGTTCTAATACCTAAAGAATAGGAGTGCCCAGTCCTGACCTACATAAATTCTTATGTGTGGTTACCTGAACTATTCGATCCTATGACTCCTAAGTTCCTGGTCTCTCCTTGCCTCTCACATCAACGACCACTTTCCCC